>OMOT01078179.1:0-49675 GCA_900312575.1 Acanthochaenus luetkenii
AACTCTCTATAAAACAAACCTGATAGCATGGAGAAGGATGTGGATGGACTCAAAATGAAACTGAAACTATAAGTAAGCAATATGTGTTGCATTTGATGACAATTGCATTGAAAATGTATGAAATAACAAGACATAAAAACAAAATATTCCACACGGACACTTGGATGCGAAGTTTGGCTGTGGGGCTGACAGGAGTTGTTTAGCTTTGACTATTGATTGCTTGCTATCATTTGAAAGGGCAGAGTGTCTAGTTTCATATGATACCTCACACGGCAGCATTGAGTGAGTGGATCGTTCTCCAAGCAGCGTTGTAGTGCTACTGCCTCCTCCATTTCAAGATCTTGTATTTTGGAACTCAAACATTTGGATGACTGCCTATCAGCTTTTGCTTGGACCAAATACACTAGGGAGGATTGTTTTTGAAGCGTTAGATCCCCATTTTAATGGTTAAAAAAAAACCATTAATCTTCATCTAATTTGTTACACCTGATTTAGTGGCCCTTGCTCAATGCTCAGCCAGGTCTCAGCACTGTAGGTAGAGGGGGTGTGGCCACTGTGGCCATCATGTCTGGACCACTGTACGATCGGTGCTAAAGTAAATTCAGTTTTGGAAAGCAGAAAAGAAAAGAAAAGAAGCCTTCTGTAAAAATCATGAAACGTTTGAAATGCCACATGTCAAATTCTAGCTACCAAGGTAGCTAATATTACAGTCACCTACCTCAATGAAAGCAATGGTGCTGCTCCTTTCATTAACATCATATTCCTGCTAAAACCAGTTCTGAAGCTAGGTGACATTAGCAAAAAGTAGCCAAAAATATGACACCAATTCAGATAGTACACATTGAGCTATGCGCTCTGTCACTGGTTGATGATACAGGACAGATCTAGTATTAGGCTGTTTTGTGTCTCCATTTCTTGGCTAAGTTTACTTCTTTTGCTGCCCATCAAACAGCATCTGTTTTGAAAGAATGACAGCCACTTACTTCATCCACATTTGACACATGTACAATTTTATTTTCTGCCATGTACACACTGCAGCTGCTATGCCTTGTTAAGTTTGTTCTTTTTAGTAATAATTTGATAACTAATACATGCCCGCATAGATATTTGTACTGTAAATATGTATATATTGTTATCATCATGGGAACAAGATGCTCATGTATCAAATCAATGGCAATGTTGTGACATTTCTTTTATTCTCGCATTTGTATCACACAAATCAAAGTAAATGGCAATGTGAGGGTCATATTGTTACATAGATCAAGTCTGTACTGTAAATAACACCAAAGATACTTTGTTACGCCAGAGTCTGATTTGATTTCTGTACTGAACTGTGAAACTGCTCATAGTGAACCACAATTCAAATGAAACCCTGTCTGTGTACAATGGCAAGTTCCCTCACATTTGTCATTACTTACATCTTCAGAACACATTCAAACACACACCCAAACATACACACTACTCTCAGCTTTAGAAGCTGGAGCACAGAAGGGTCACAAATGGACGGCAATAAATAAACAAGAATTCAAAGGAAATATCAACGATATTCTGCAGCTGAATCGACGGAGGGCTCTCAAAAGACAGCTGAAGTCATTCTAAGCCTTTGCTGGACATTTTCGACGATGTGTCAATCCTCGGAGATGATGCCAGCGGTAACAATAAAAAAGAAAAGTCATATCAACAACAGCAATTCAATCAGATCATCTCCATCACATTAGTGTGGGGTCTCTCTGTACCATTCACAAACCTACAATCTTAACAGGCTTGATCGAAGACATGATCATATGAGTACCACTGTTTGAGGTGGGGGTGGGGGGGGGTGCAACAGCACACGTGTGAAGGTTGAGGGTGAAACTAGAAGTTAACCTACAGGTGTTGTGGAACGAGAGTACGAGTACAACAGTGCTCATTCTGCACATCAGAAAATGACAAAATCATAATAGAGAACATTTTCAACACTTTCTTTCGCAAATGACAGGTTGCAATGCCGGTGAGGACACTACATGCTAAGACACACACACACACACACACACTCCTGTACTGTATATACACACACAGAGGTGGCAGCTCCGTGACGCACTGCTCAGAATCAAACGTGAATGCACGACACGCATTAGAAAGACAGACACATACTGTATTAAAAACTAAAAACAATAGGTATGGCCCAAAACTTCAATCACTTCAAAATGTGGAGCTAACGTTGTAAACAGAACCCAGGTCGATGTATGGCTGTAAATGGGTAGTGGTTTTTCCAGTTACACCAGCTGTGAGCTTCTGTGAATCCTATGGAGTCGATGATGAAAGATTTACGCATTTACTCCTCTCATCGTCATCTTCCCAAAGCTCTGACATTTGTTTTTATTTTCTATGCAACATTGATCTCGTCTTTATTGTGGCCATTCCCAAATGTAAACCCTCCGATCTGTGCATGTATGTGTACAGCAGGTTTAGATGGGCTAATGTATTAAATATTTAGAATTCAGTTTTTTTTTGTATGTTTCCCAGTCCAAGCGTGACTTCTTATCTCCAATATCTGTACAAATGTTTACAATCGTCCTTCAAGAAGGAGGTGAACGTCCAAGAGGCCCTTCAACTTTGATCCTTCGCCTTCATTGCGTTGTACCTCAATCGTTCCGCAGCAGCCAAAACAACACTAGAAAACAATAACAACAATAACACCAAAAAATATATAAGTCACGCAACAACAAAAAAGTACGAAAGAAAAGAGGGTCGCTATCTTTGGTCACAAAATGAGTGAAAGAAACACCATGTCCGAAGGAAGACAAAGTGTTAAAACACAAAAATATTGTTTCATTTATTTGCCACAGAGGAGAAAAAACAAACAAACCCAAAAAAGGTCAAATCCAGTGAGCAGCGAGGAAGATGAGGGGCCCAACAATGAGATCGGAAAACATTGTGATCTGGGGGAAGTTTACATCATCGTGGGCTTCAGTGTGCGGCAGCAAGAAGGTGGGTGTAGGGCAAGGATCAATGGGGACAAGTCAGTAGAAGCAGCCGCTCACTCAAAGCTCTCGTCCTCTTCCTTCCTTTCATTTCCTTCCTCCTCCTCCTCCTGGCCATCTTCGCAGTAGCGTTGGAGCAGTAGGTGCAGATGCTGCTGAAGTGCGTCGGGCTGCAGGGCCTCCCGGGTGTCGTCCAGCCGCTCCAGGTGCACATGCTTCCCCTGGGCGTCCCTCACCACAGTCCTCTTCTGGGTTCGCGACTTACGCATCTTGGTTCTGCGTATAGGAGGGACAGACGGAGAGAGAGAGATGGAGAGGAGGAGGAAGCCAAAAAGAACAGTTATCCTGTATCCGAGCAAACTCTGATTGGTCGTAAATCACTGGCTGCGTTTACATGCACGGAGTGACCCGGCTATTGTTGCAATTCCTACTGACTACCAATAGTAGTCGATAAAGTTCCTAAGATTACTTAATGCCCCTTTAAGCTGTTTACGTGCACCTTTGATACACTGTGATTGAGTATCCCTGATGCCATGAATAAACCTAATATAATAATGTTCCTGTTGATCAACAGATGAAAAAAAAAACATCATACTCCAAATGGTATTCTGTGCGATCTTCTTGCCATGTTTTTTGTTCACATCAAAATGTAGCCATAACCCTGCGAGATTTTCTGTTTGCACAGCCACAGTGACCCGATGGGAGTAAGCTAGGCATCTGTTTCTCATTATCGGCCTTTGAGCTTACCCACGTTATTCTACCCGAGTAATGACAACATGCGTTGACCCAAAAGCAGGTTACTGGAATAAACTGGTTAAGAATGGAATTCTCTGTGCATGTAAACGTAGACATTGTTTCGACCATTTAACCCAAACCATGCAGCTTAGACCACATTTCACACTCCACAAGTCAAGAACAACCCTACATTAGCTACTTACCCCGGAAAGTACAAACCAAAATTAGAATTTGGGCTACAGAAATAAAGGTTAAGAGATAGGATAGAATCACACCATGCTTCCATGTAAACCTCTAGGACACAAGTAAATGTCCACTAAATAAACAGGCATGTTCTTTGGGGTCCTTTCGTAACACTCCCGTGCTGTAGTCCAACCTTTTAACCACAGAACCGTCGTCCTGCACAACCTCTTTCTCTACTAAATGAGGCAGGAGGATTTTCCCAAAGCCTCCAGCATAACTCAATGCCTGGAGGGGAAGAACGAGGGAAGAGAGGAGGGAAGGATCAGAAGGAAGGAAGAGGAAGTACAAACACGCGACACCTGGTTTAAAAACAACTTGCCCATCAGTAGCTAGGTGATAGGGGATAAAAAACAACAACATCTTAGCATGTATGTAGCCATTCTTAAAGGAATACAAGCTCATACACTATGTGGAGTGATAGTAGGCCACTAGCATTATCTAAAATAAGAAAACATAACTTTCTTTTGGTTTTTACTATATGGCCTGTAGATTCATACATTTAAAAAAATGAAATATCATTAAGTCAATATACCAGATGTAGCCAGGTTTATTTTTGGAACTATTTCAGGTGAGCAACTATGTATTAATCTGCTGCGCAGTGATTTTTTAGCTATGCACAGTCTCTCCAATCACCCACCATCTCACTTCCTATGGAAACAACACAAGTCACACTCAGAGAAGGTAGTCACTGCTACTTTGTATCATATTTCCTGTAGATCTACTAAAAACTGCCAGACTTGGCCACATATTAAAAATCACTTAACATTTAGCTTTAGAACTGCTACAAATTCTCATTTTCTGACTTTGCTAGTGGACTACTATTACTTGACATCGGGCCGGATCTACTAAAGGTTTGCGAGTGTAAAAACTTAGCATAGCACGTGCACATAAATCTACAACCTGATCTACTAACAGCACACTGAGGACTGCGTCTTTCAAATGCACAAAATAACTCACCTTATCCAGTTAGTACTTTTGGGGCATTTACACGCTATTTTGCAAAATACTGGGAGGAGAAAATGTAAATAGATTAATGTAACACACGTACTGTGATCTATCAAACCTCAATGCAATTTAGATGATGGAGACCGTCTTTATTTAATATGTTTCAAGGGAAGGTGCAAACGCCTGCATGTGTAATTGTGCACAAATGGCCATGTGTCATGGGCATGTTTTATTATAAGTCAATTTGTATTTTGTTCTCCGTCTTATATCTTGCCATCTTCTCTTAATTTCATCCGTTGTTCTTCTTGTTTTACCAACAGCATTTACTGTCTCGCAGATGATCTCCCATATAGTGTGTTTTGTCATATTCAGATTTCTTTGCTGAAGCTCATCCAAATGTTTATTTGCCTCTTCCACTAACACCATCTAATTCTAAAGACTCAAATGTTATTTTGCACTTGCGATTCTGTTGCCTGTCCAAACTCTCCATGGTACAATCCATTAAACATGCAAAAACCCTCATTTAAATACCGCTGTCTCCACCACATTTGCACCTGTTGTCATTTACGCAATCATTCCTAGTAAATCACCCGCAAAACATCCATCAACCAAACGCGCAAACTTTTACAATGCACATGCTAATTAGTACCCTGTATTTGGGATCTTAGTAGATCCAGCCCATAGTGTTTGCGCCAGAGCACCAGAGCCAATGACCTACCTTGATTTTGGTGTGTACCATGTTCTCATCACTGAACGGGTAAGTTTATCAATGGGCCGATATCCCAAAAACGGGGTAAAAGGTGCATTCTTTTAACACCTACAAAAGCAGCTAAATGTGCTTGATTCTAAAGTGAAAACAACTCGGATGGATTGGTCTTCCTCATTGGGACGCTCTACTGACCTTCTCAAAGTCCTCTTTGGCCGAGGGGAGATCTGCAGCCAGCGAGGGGTCACCCGTCTGCTTCTCCATCCTCTTGCCTTTCACCACAGTTGTCTTGATGACCTTGCTGACCTTTCGACCTTGCACTGGCTCCATCTCGAACTCTGAGACTGTGGCGGCGCCCTGGGCCAGGGGCTCCGAGAAGGTCAACTGTTGAAACCACACAGAGAGGTCAAGACACTGATTTAACGTTATGCACTTCAGCTGCTGTGATTCTGCAACCACAAATCTCTAATATATAAGAAAAATGTATCTCTACATAACAAAAAACATATTTTGGATCATTTCACTGATCGGTTCAGTAATACGCTTTCTAAAGTTTTCCTGCAGGCTCTTACCGGGCTACAATAGAAGTCAACCGGGCAATCTTAAATGCTTTGAAAAAACTACGATAAATGTGCTTTTCCGAGACGGGAGGCTCAGTGTGTATTCTTACACTGCTCTCCTGTGAAATGCCGCTTGTTTTCTCTGCTCCCGCAGAGGAATATGTGTCAGCGGAGGGGAGCGAAGTGCTGTTTACAGAACTATCTAGTAGAGCAGCCTGCATTTGTTTACCTGCAGCAACGTAGCCGACTACTAGCACAAATAACTTGGACGATGGATTCTTGTAATGATTACAAAGGCGAATAATTATACTTTCACTTTGACGACACTAGCTACCGGTTTGAGCATGAATACTCGGACACGGAACTCTGACACGGATGAGAAGAGAGTAAGAGAGAGAGGCTGAAGAAGGTGCGCAGCCATGCTAAGTCGCGGCCGAGGCTACACCAAGAATTTCGGAAGGACTTTTGGTGTTCTTGCAAGAGGTGCAAGCAGATGCCCAGAGAGGAGCAACATTTTCTCTGCCTAGCATTAAATACTCTTCCCATGCAACAGCTAATGTACAGTATATCAATGACATTTAGCAATGTTAGCTAGCTAGTCAGTAGAATGTTAGCAACTGTAAGTGCAACTTTCAACTTCAAATTTGTGTGGTGTTTTCATGGATTTGAGGTCATGTGATGTTGTGTATTTTGAGGATTATAAACAGGTTAAATGTAATGCTGCGTTTACAGCGTATACCGGCATAATGACATGACTACAGATAACTGCATCTTGGGGGTTGAGAAATCTTGCCTGACTTTACTACTTGGAATTCCGACTTGAAGGGCCATTGCATTGCAATTTTCCTAGTAGGAAGTCGGTATTTCCAAATTTCAGACATCTCTGGAATGCAGCAAAAGAACAGGTTTGCATGACCAAAGGCAAACAATACCATGTGCAATGAATTATGGTTGTTGTTGTTCACTAACACACTTTAAAAGACTGACAGCCAAACAATTACTACATTAATGAAACACCATGTTATATATAATCAATACATGGGGAACCCTGAACACTGCACACATTTTGCACAGCAATACAATTCAGATTAGAGTAGTAGTGTTATAAAACTGCCACAAAAAACACGACGCTAGCAGGTGGATGATACTGACTTCTTTCTGATCTCCCTCACTGCGAACCACAGTTCTCTTCACCACTCTAGAGACAGCATCCCCCTCCTCCACCTGCACCATCTCCTGGTGAGAGCCCTCCATGGTCACCTCCTGTCTCTCCACTCCATCCGCAGACACATATTTACGAATCACCTTCCGTGTGATCTGATGGAGAAGACAGAGAAAGAGGAACTTTGTTGTGAAACCAATATATGGACAACATTCTTCATGGTGCAGACCGAACATTGTGATTTAAAGTGGTAATTGCTAGATCAATTTTTTGAATCTTTATTTTGTCTCTATCTTTGGTGATAAGTTTTCATTGCTGTGGTGTTCTTTTATTTTGTCTCCATGTTTGGTGCTGCTTCTTCTTTCGTGTGAGTCCTACGGCTGAACATCATTTTTGGTTGATTCGACAGTAGGCGAAGGTACGCTTACTTAGTAGGAGTTCAAGTTGCTGTTTTTAGTTCACTTCAATTACGTTTTAGTAGGGTCACCAGGTAAACAGCATGACCTGCATGTCTTTGGACTGTGGGAGGAAACCCATGCGAACACGGGGAGAACATGCGAACTCCACACAGAAAGGACCAGGTGAGATTTGAACCCAGCACCTTCTTGCGATGAGGCAACGCCCATGTTTGTTGCTCAGCGCTCAGTGCTCTGGTGTTTCTGCACTGCACTTCCCAGAGATCACCTACCAATTAAACAGTGTGTCCAGTACTATGACGTCTTTCTCCTTGGATTTTCTGTTGATGAAGTTTGGGTTTCTGTAGGTGGCGCTCTTTTCTTTGTCTGTTCAGCCAAGGTGTCTAACACAGCTCATGCTAACTACCAAGTTCTTCCTCTATTTATAAAAAAACCCAACAACAACAGGAAACATAAAACGCATCACTTCCTAAGCGCCAGAGGATTTTTCCCAGGAAAGACCTACCAGACACCAGGGGCCTCACTTATCAAGCATCTTAGAATAGGAGTACTGATCTAGGATTAGTGGGTAAGTCACATGACCTTATACTGTTCGCTGTGACTTAAAAGCCAATCTGGTCCCAGATCAGCACTCCTATTCTAAGATGCTTGATAAGTGAGGCCCCAGGTGTTTAGAACATCAAATGTAAAAGCATCATGAACTGGATATATGCTGAACCACTACTGTGTTATATCAATCAACAATAGAGAGCAGCAAATCAAGCATGAAATTGTAGCAGATTATTACTTAACAGTTACTTTAAGGAGTTGTGACCTACATTGTCGATGTTGTGAATTTATCACACGTAAACAAACTGGATATGAGAATGTTCCCTTACTTTCTTAACTACCATGTTCCCATGCTCATCTGTGTACTTTTCCTCTGTCACTGTCTGTGATGGGATGTCTGGTAAGTTATCCGCCTGCAGAGAGAGAAAACAGATACTGTCAATTCACTGATGTTACAGTCCTGCATATGAGAGCGCAATCCAAGCAGATGTTGTTTACATTAGAGACAAAGCATTTGAAATAAGAACAAAGAGAACCGATTTAAGTATAAATACTAAATAAATACAATAATAAAGTAATAATAAATACATTTCTTAAATACTATAGCTACGAAGATCATTCAGAAAATACCCCCCAAAAAGATAAACCACCACCAAATCAATCTATAGTCCATTTTAATTTTCAATATAATTTAACATCACTGAAACAGGACAGAAGACACGTCATACTGTAGATGCAATAGACAACAGAATCATGACAAAACATCAAAATAAAGTGGTATGGAGCAGATACAAAATAAAAAGCACAAATATATGGCACCCTCAAAAAGGTTACTTAAGACTTTCAGACTTTTCTGTAAGAATACACTATCAAGCAAATGGAATTTGGAAGTAAGTGGGGGATTTGATATTGAACAGCATTTCAAAAATGAGTGCAGCATGAAAACAACACACCAACAACTACTAAAACCTCTGCTACTCGCTAGCCCTGCATCACTCCACAGCGCACTGGGGCTGGACAGCTCTGTCATGACAGTTTACCTGGATGATAACTCTGCGTCGGACCACCCTGGTGGTCAGCACCTCCTCCTCTGAGCTATCAGAGGACAGCATCCCTAGCTCCTCTGCTATCTCCTGAGAGACAGCGCACAGCCAGCATGGGTCAATATGACATGTCTACACAGTGTTACTGCAGCACACTACTGCAGGCAATGGCTGTTCCTTCTTTTCTCTTGATTTGTTAAATGGGCTTGACCTTTATGTTAGCTTGCCAAAAAGTCTCTTTTAGAATTCAATGGATGAGGGAATAAAAATAATATGACATACTGTATGGATAACACAATAGTGACGGAAGATGAAGAGAAGGCACAGTTATGCATCAACTTTCAGCCAAAATAGACGTGCAAGGCTGGACATTACAACAAGCACAAATCAAAAGATGCAAATAGGTGATGCAGATGTGAACAAGGTTCAAACAGTGAATGTTATAGAATCTGTTCTTTGCAACACCCTGTGACTGTCACTGTCACAACTGTCGAACTGCAAACACAGCACACCACCACTGTCACAACCAACTGTTTCAGCCACTGCCCACTCAATATTCTATATTGCCATTTACCACAGTACATTTTCTGTTATTTTAAGATCTTATAAGTTTATGCACACATGCAACATGACACCACTCATTAGCCTCATTGTTTAGCTCTTCACTTGTGTGTTTTAGTTTGATAATCTTCTAGGCTTTGAATGCAGCCAGCAATCAACCTGACCAGGCAGGACGCAAACCAACACAGCGTTGTACTCATGCTCAACCTCTTACCCTTCCCAGGGAGTCGTCATCATCATCATAGCCTGCCTGATCTCTGGAAGGAAGCTCCTCACACATGGGGAGGGTGCCCTCTGCTCTATACTCCCGTGAACCCTCTGAATCATAAGCAAAGTCGCCAAGACTTTCACTATCAGAGGAGAAACGCTTGTAATCCTCCACCCGGAGGAAGGGGTGAGCAGAGTATTCAGGGCACCCTTTGAGGAAGCCTATATCAGGGCTACTGCCAGGCATAGGGGAAGGAGGCTCGGAAATGTCAGGTTTGAGTTTCACTTCTTCTGCTTCAGAGAAGTCAGAGAAGGCTTGTCTGCAGTCAAAGAATTCCAGATCTGAATCAGAGTGCTGCGGGGATTCAGAGCCCTTATTGAGTTCTGCTGGTGGGACTTGTGGTCCCTCTGATCCAAATGCAGAGAGAGTTTTCTCAAATTCTGAGAGGACTTTCTTGAAGTCTGGGGAAAACTGGAAGCCTTCAGCGGTTTCAAACTCTCCCTTGGTGGTGGCATCAGTTGCACCCTGACCTGAGAGGGAGTCACTGAACACCGGTGAGACTGGACTCAAATTGTTCAAGGATTCTTGGCTACATTCAGAAACTCTCAAGGTCTGATGTCCTGAAAATACTGCTTCATAATCTGGTGGTGCCAAAAACTGGCTCGACATTGGTGAAAAAAGCTCACTGGACTGTGCTGCCTTAGGGGACAACTCCCAGTCTGAGTACTCATGTGATCCATCTGAAGGGGATGTCTTCTCAGATTCAGGTAGAACTGGAGTCACAGCTCTGTGGGTTGTGAATGAATTCTGGTCAGGTAGCTGGAGGAGAGCCGGTTTCACCAGCTTGCCGGTGAACGTTTTTGTACTATCAGCGGATGGCACACTTAATTGACTGTGTTCTTGTATCTCTGTTGTGGTAGACAACAGCTTGCTTTGCACCTTATCCTCTGTCTGCAAATATTTTTCCTTTGGTTTTTGAGGACGACCCTGTAAGTGAATATCAACACTATCTGAATAAGTTCACTTTGAATGAGTGTACAGGTTGGCATGCACCATTAACATCACCCCATCACCAGGTTAGCATCACTGTGCAATGACAAGGAAGGTGTTTTTTCATCCAGCCAACATCTCATTAGATTAAGAACACTTAAATATATATTTGAGGCCATAACATGCAACTCAAAGCATCTCAGCATCAGACAGATAAATCAGTGGTAAGTGAAGAAAGAGCAATTAGTAATATTTAAATGAAATATTTTTGCATATACATTCTGAACATTCAGAGCACTCCATTTTGTTATATTAGTTCATCCAGACACGTCCTTTTATGTCACGCGGTTATTTTTCTCCATCCAAGTGGCATGTTAATGTGTTCGTCCATGGTAAGTGAAGCAACTCTTCGCAAAGAATATCATGCTCTCAACCTTACCGTTTGTGAGACTGTCTTGCGTTTTAGTTCACCAGCACTTAAGTATTGGATCTTCTCTCCCTTTCCTTTTAGATCATGGCCCTTCATTGGTGGTGGCTGTACAGGAGAATCTTCATGGATCTTCCCGAAGTCTTCCTCACAAACAGTGGCTTGTAAAGTTGAGATCATTTCAGCTTGTTCTGATCCATGCATCCATTCTTCATATGCAAATACCATTTCTGATTCTGATCTGGTCATTTTTGGCCAATCAGGTTTGATATGTCCCTCCTCAAACCTTTTCTCAATAACTTGAGTTGGTAATGGGGACGCAGGCATAGGTTTTTTGTCAGGTATTAATGGAAACTGCTCTGGCAATGAAACAGATGTCACATGACTCAAACATTCTGGTTTAGAGACTAACCTCTCTATACATTCAGAATATAAACCTAATTCTTCTTCTGACTCAACAGATTGAGGGGTCAATGGCCTTGGGCTATCATCAATCCAACAATCGATAGGTAATGCCACAAACTCAGTGTCTGATGACAAAGATACTGGTGAAGATGATCTATCACTAGGGGTAACATCGATAAAATAGGAAGACAATATTCTCATGAACTCAGGTACTGGTGAGTCGGGCAATAGTCGTCTGAATTCATTCACAGATGATATGGATTCAGGTGAGGACGGCCTTCTCTCAATCTCATTGGCTCTTGATGATGTGACCACCACCTCACACTCTGAGTCTGATCCCATTGATTCAGGCGATGATGTCCATGTAGTGGGGTACTCCACCAATGACACTGTAAACTGTGGGATGGGAGAGTCTGGAGACAGTGGCCTGTTCTCATTGAGCTCAGGCATAGATTCTGGAGACAATGCTCTTTTGTCAACCATTTGCATGGCTGATTCAAGTGACATAGGTCTGTATTCAGGCACTGACTGAGGTGATAATGGTCTGTCTTTCTCGTCCTGAATCTCTGACACCTCAGATTCTGGAGATGATGGCCTGCACTCAACAAACACAGATTCCAAATCCAAAAGCATATCATCTATATCTGACGCTACTGTGTCTGGTGAAGATGATGCTGACCTCAGTATTGTTACACATTCTGGCAATGCCTTCCTAAATTCAACTACGGGGGAATCTGGTGAGAGTGGTCTAAACTCATGGATTGATGCTGCTGATTGTGGTGAAGATGCTCTAATTTCTGCCAACATGGTTGATTCAGGTGACATGGGTCTGTGTTCTGGCAAGGACTCCAGTGAAAGGCATAGATCATCATCCTCTGCATCAGATACTGATACAACCACCCACTCATCATCAGACTCTATAATTGCCTCATGGGCAGATGTTTCAAATGTATACTTGGCCTGTCTGTATGGGGCTGCCAGTGAAGAAAATACATGTTTAATCATTGGCGGAGGTGACTCTGAAACAGCTACGACAGATATGACTTGCGGACTTGCAGAACAAAGTAAGTCTTGATCAGTCTTGGCTGTGTGTGTTGTAGTAAATTGATGTAACACCTCTGAAGCTGGTTCTGTGGCAGCTGGATTGATTTGACTTTTGACTTCAGTATCTTGTTCATCATCTGGAACACTCTCCACATGTTCTATTGTGCTGCCAACATACTCCATAAACCCTGTTTTACTATTGAAAGTTTCCCCTACGTATTGAGGGTCATGTACTTGAGAAATCAGCTTCCACAGCTCAGCATCGTAAACAAGGTTATACTCAGCCACCAGAATGGCCGATTCCTGAGGTGATGTGGGTGCCACTGTTGTCGGTAAAACGGTGTTACCAATGTTTGCCTCAGTTGCAGTTGGGATGTTTAATTCAGTTATTGATGGTTTAGGTGACAGCCGTAATTCATCTTTATCTGATTCAATAGACTCAGGTGATGCTGGCCTCCGTTCTGTACCCAAAGACTCTGCAGTTAAATCATCTGAATCTGAAAATTCAGTGGGTGATAAAGCTCTCACGGTCATGGAATATTCTACAAATGCCTTTGTAAAATCAGGTATTGGTGATTCGGGGGACAATGGTCTGTATTCATTTTCTGATCTCACTGACAGAGGTGATAGTGGTCTCTTTCCAGTGAATGCTATATCAAGTGAAGCAGAGTATGCAAAATCTAATTCCATATCTGATTCTGGGGATGAACACATGTAGCCCGTTTCTACTGTGGTAGCCTCAAGAACATTTTGTGTAAACTGAGGAAGAGGTGAGTCTGGAGACAACCGCTTATGTTCATCAAGTGATCCAGCAGATTCTGGAGATATTGATCTGATTTTCCACAGTAACATCAATCCAACAGGTGACAAGGAGTTGTACTCTGGCATTAATTCAACTGAGTGTGGCCTCTCTTCAACCGCTGATACTACTGATTCAGAATAATCTGGTCTATCCTCACCACCAAAAGTCCCAGACATCAAAAACTCACTCAGAATGCACTCAATATCTGATGCAATTGATTCAGGGGAGGTGGATATGTACCCAATATTTGAATTAACATATTCAGGTATAACTGGTCTGTATTCAGGTATAGGTGAATCTGGTGACAGTGGTCTGTATTCATCTCCAGATGCTACTGAACCAGGTGATGAGGGTCTATCTTCGTAGAATAGTGATGCTAAACATATAGCATAATATTCTATATCTGAACATATTGATTCGGGAGATATTGATCTATGTCCAACAATAGAAGGCGCTAGTTCAAACACTGTTTGTATACACTTAGATACAGGGGAATCAGGTGAAAGTCTTCTGTATTTGCTTATTGATGCTAAGGATTCGGGAGATGAAGGTCGGTCTTCAAAGAACATTGGGAAAGGCAATTCCATTTCCAAATCTGACGACACTGACTCGGGTGAAGAGGACCTATATTCCATGTGTGAGATGATGGACTCTCGTAGCGCCAGCCTAAACTCAGGGGTGGGAGAGTCTGGTGAAAGAGCTCTAAATTCATCCATAGATGCAATCGAATCAGGAGATGCTGGTCTGTCCTCAAAAAGCCATGGAACACACAAATCAGCCTCCATATCCTCATCTGAACCTATTGATTCCGGTGATGTGGATCGATATCTTACTCCTAACATAGTAGGCTCAGTCTGGGTGTATTGGGGGAGTGGAGAGTCTGGAGACAAGCATCTGTATTCACTGACTGACAACATAGATTCTGGGGAATCTGGTCTGTCTTCAAAATCAAACATCTGAGAAATCAAGGGAGCACATTCTATATCTGAGGCCAGTGATTCAGGTGATGATGACCTGTAACCCCTAATGTCAACATATGACTCTGGAAAATCTTGTCTGAACTCAAGTACAGGGGAATCAGGTGAAAGTCTTCTGTATTTGCTTATTGATGCTAAGGATTCGGGAGATGAAGGTCGGTCTTCAAAGAACATTGGGAAAGGCAATTCCATTTCCAAATCTGACGACACTGATTCGGGTGAAGAGGACCTATATTCCATGTGTGAGATGATGGCCTGCCTAAACTCAGGGATGGGAGAGTCTGGTGATAGAGCTTTAAATTCATTCAGAGCGCCTGCTGATTCAGGAGAAGATGATCTGAAATGTGACATCAACATCAGTGATGCAGGTGAGAGAGGTCTATACTCAGACTCAGAATCAGGTGACAGAGGTCTCTCTTCAACTTCTAATACTAATGACTCAGTTGAATCTGGTCTATCTTCAGTATCATATGCTGTAGAAAGAAAAGGTGCATACTCAACATCTGATGTAACTGACTCAGGGGATGTTGACCAAAAGTCAACAGGTTCAAGTAATCTTGCTATGAATTCAGGTATGGGTGAATCCGGTGAGAGGGCCCTGCATTCATCTCCAGATACCACAGAATCAGGTGAGAAGGATCTTCCTTTGACTAAAAAAAATGGTGTGTCCAAAACTTCCATTTCAAAGTCTGACATTACAGATATAGGTGATGATGATCTGCTCCCTGCCACAAATACAGATGATTCTATATACTGTGTATATTGTGGTAAAGGAGAATCTGGCGATAATGTCCTCAACTCACTTACTGATGTTGTTGAGTCAGGAGATGATGCTCTGAGTTTCGCTGTTAGCATCAATGACTCAGGTGACATGGGTCTGTACTCTGTTGATTCTGGTGAAAGTGGCCTCTCCTCAATTTCTGACGTCACTGATTCAGGGGAATCTGGTCTGTCTTGAACTTCAAATGCTGCAGGAACTGATGCATCCTCAAGATCTGAGATAACTGATTCAGGTGAGCAAGATCTATATCCACCAACTAACGCAACATATTTCTGTAATTCTGGTCTAAAGTCAGGCACTGGTGAGTCAGGAGAGAGAGGCCTATGATTATTCACTGATCCTACCGATCCAGGAGATGATGGCCTCAACTCAATAGCATAAAAGCATGCAAGCTCAAATAACTCAGCTTCAGTGTCTGTTACAGGTTCAGGAGATGATGTTTCTTGATTTGCTGCTGGAGGTTCAGGAAGTGAGATAGAATATTGGGGAATGGGTGAATTGGGAGACAAAGCTCTATACTCATCCAGAGACTTCACTGACTCTTGGGAATCAGATCTAAGAACAGTCAGTGACTTCAGAGCCTCAGGGGAGAGATGTCTATATTCTGCCTCAGAGTCAGGTGACAGTGGTCTACCTATATCTTTTGCATCTGAATCAACTTGAACATATTCTGTCCTAGTCCCAGCATATTCAAACACTCCCGTTTTACTTATGAAGGTTTCTCCTACATACTGAGGGTCATAGATTTGAGAGATCAGCTTCCAAAGCTCTGCATCATACACAAGTCTATATTCTGGAACCAGGATTTCTTTAAATGTTGGAGCAACCACTGATGGCCTTTCTCCAGGTGTGGATACAACTGATTCAGGTGAGTCTGCTCTCTGGGTAAAGGCCTCTGAAGTTGAATATCCATATTCAATATCTGAAATCACAGACTCTGGTGAAGAGGACCTGTGTCCAACTGTGGCTGTTTCAGACAATGCAGGTCTGAATTCTGGTATGGGTGAGTCAGGTGATAATGCAGATACAGATATTTCTGAATTAGGTGACAAGGGTCTGCTTTCACTGAAAAGCCATGGCATGCACAAGTCTGATTCCTCTTCTGACAATGTTGACTCTGGTGAAGAGGGCGGATGAGAAGACAAATGAGCAATTTCAGCAAATGCAACAGAAAATTGGGGAACTGGGGAATCTGGAGACAAGACTGTAACATCTTTCAAAGACTCTGGTGAATCAGATCTGAATGCAATCATTGATGTCATTTCCTCAGATGATAGAGGTCTGTATTCTGACCCAGAATCAGGGGACATTGGTCTATCTTTGTTCAGTATAGGTTCCCTTTCAGTCTTTGTTCGTGCTGCTTGTAGAACATCAGCAACATTGCCGTCAGATGCACCTGCAATGCCCACACAATTCTCACTCGCATCTGATTCAACCTCTTTCACATCTGAATCATCATGAACATACTCAATCCTAGTCCCAGTATACTCAAAAACACCTGTTTTACTGCAAAATGTTTCCCCAACATAGTGAGGGTCATTGATTTGAGAAATCAGCTTCCAAAGTTCAGCATCATATACAAGTCTATAGACTGGCACTGTGATTGCCTTTAGAGGGAAGGTTTGACTTTCAGCCAATAGTCTCTCTGTTGTCTCTGATACTTCTGATTCTGGTGAGTCAGGTCTCTGCTCTGAAATATTGGTGTCTAATCTTGATTGCGCATATTCAAAATCTGAAACCACTGACTCAGGTGATGATGATTTATGTGCAATGACTGTGATCAATTCAGTCAGCCCTGTTTTGAATTCAGGTATCATTGAGTTGCCTCCAGAAGCTATTGAATCAGGTGATGAAAGTCTGTCCTCATAGATTAATGATGGCAGAGAGATAGCCCCATATTCTAGATCTGAACATATTGATTCAGGGGAAGAGGACCTATCTAATCTTGTTACAACAGTGGACTCTGGTAAAGACTGTCTGAACTCAGGAATAGGCGAGTCAGGTGATAGTGTCCTGTATTCATTTATAGACGCTATTGAATCAGGAGATGCTGGTCTGTCCTCAAAAAGCATTGAAATGTATAAATCAGTATCCAGTTCCAGATCTGACAATACTGACTCTGTTGAGACTAACCTGTGATAACATTGAGAAGGTTCAGAGAAAGAAACAAAGAACTGGGGAATGGGGGAATCTGGTGACAAAGCTCTCTGCTCATCTAAAGACCTCACTGACTGTGGAGAAGCTGGTCTCAATACAGCAATCAACCTCAGAGATTGTGGTGACGTGGGTCTATATTCTGAATCTGAATCAGGTGAAAGAGATCTTTGCAAAGGTTTACTCTCAGGCTCTGACTGCAGGCCACCAGCTTTATCTTCATGTCTCACATTTGACTTGGCCTGGATATATTCTATCCTTGATTTACTCATGAAGGTTTCTCCTACATACTGCGGGTCACGGATTTGAGAGATCAGCTTCCAAAGTTCTGCGTCATACGCAAATCTGTAGACTGGCACTCGGATTGCTGTTAAGGATAAAGGTGTATGATGCTCAGTTACAGAAAGGAAAGACTCTACAGGTATTTGTTGATCTTCAGTTACATTAATAGTTGATACTGATGACAAAGGTAGATTATCATATCCAGTTTCTGGTGACAGAGGTGACAAAGCTACATCAGATGCTTTTGGGTCCTCAAATGTATTAGGTGTATAAGATTCAGGTGATTCTAGTTGAGATTTTGTATTATCTTGGACAGGTTCACATTCTGTTTTGATTGATTTCTTAGATATTTTATTTTTAGCAGATTTTGCCTTCTCTGTGAATTGACAAGGTTTTTCTTCCTTTGATTTTCCTGTTTTAAGCAAGTCATGAGAAAATTCCTCTGGTAAATGGTCTAATTCAGGTGTCACTGAGTTAGGTTCAGTATCTGAAAGATGTGGTATAGTATATGCTAGATTCTGAGGAATAGGATGGTAAGACTGTAATATATGTTCATAATGAACTGGCTGATCTTCAGGAGACACAGAATCACATGTAATCAACTTGTTCTTATGTAAAACAGAGGGACCATCTTTCCCTGATGATGAACCTTCAGGTGACTCTGATCTATCCTCAATGCTTATTGAGTCAAAAGGCAGTGGGATGTTCTCAATATCAGAGAATACTGATTCAGGAGAGGATGATCGGTATCCTTTGGGTACAGTAACAGAGGCAGGTTGTGTTTGACTGAACTCAGGTATGGGTGAGTCAGGTGACAGTGTGCTATATTCATCAACTGATGCTGTTGATTCAGGAGAAGATGGTCTATTTTCAAAGAGTAATGCAAGTATTGGAACATGATCATCTTCTCTTTCTAAAAATACTGATTCTGGAGATGATCGATAAACGGTCACTAATGCCACAGGGTCTGATTGCCTAAATTGGGGAATTGGTGAATCTGGTGACAGTGGTCTATGTTCACTGACTGATAGGACAGACTCAGGAGATGATCCTTTAATATTTGCCAATAACAGAAGTGACTCAGGCGATAGTGGTCTGCAGTCAGGCAAAGATTCAGGGGGAAATGGCCTTGTGTCAGACTCTGAATCAATTGGTTTGTTCTTAGTTGATTGTGGTGGCTGAACATGCTCTAACCTACTTTCAGGTGGACTTCTAGATAGCGCTTCTCCTGATGGTGTGACACTATTTTGGTTCTTTTCATCAGGTACTGCTGACTGTAGCTTGAGAGCTTCAGTTTCCGCAGGTTTAGAAGGACACTGGTTTAAGATTTCAGTTTGCGATTTTTCTTGTTTAACAATTACAGCTGTTTTTGTTAGGAATTGCTTTTCAGCATGTATTTCTGCTTTACCAATCTTAGCTGGTGTGGATTCACATGCCATTTGTTTCTCAGATGGGTTATGTGATGATAGCAATGGCACGGCTTCATAGTCTGTGTCTGACAATATGGATTCTGGTGATGATGACTGATCAGTTATTGTGATTGCATGATGTTCAGTTGACCGATATTGTGGAATTGGAGACAGATTGCTACACTCATCTACTGATGTTGCTGATTCAGGAGATGATGCTCTAATGTCTGCCAATAACATTGCTGACTGGGGTGTCAAAGGTCTATAGTCATGCACTGACTGTGGTGAAAGAGGTCTGTCCTCAGTGTCAGACAAAGATACAACACAGTCATTATCATACTCGGATATTGACTCTACTGGTATTGGCGGTCTGTCTTCTGTATCAGATACTAATGATTCAAGTGATTCTGGTCTATGATCAGCAGCTACAGAATCACAGACTATATGTGCACATTCAGTGTCTGATGCTACTGATTCAAGGGAGGATGATCTACATCCAAAGACAGGTATAAAAGATTCAGACAATTCTGATCTGAATTCAGGTATGGGTGACTCAGGGGACAGTGCTCTGTATTCGTCTCCAGATGCTACTGAAACTGGTGATAAGGGTCTATCTTCAAAGAACACTGATGCTAGAGATATAGTACCATATTCTATATCTGAGCATATTGATTCAGGTGAGGTGGCTCTGTGTCCAATCATTGAAATAGTTGAGTCAGGCCAACCCTGACTGAATTCAGGTATAGGTGATTCAGGCGACAGTGCTTTATATTCATTTAGAGATGATATGGAGTCTGGTGATGAAGGCCTGTCTTCAAAAAGCACTGACAACAAAAACATGGTTTCACATTCCATATTTGATGACACTGACTCAGGTGATGATGATCTACATCTACTCACAGTGGTAGAAGACTCAGGTAAAGCTGGTCTAAACTCTCGTATAGGTGAGTCTGGTGGTAGCTGACAATGTGCAGTGATTGATGCTATGGATTCAGGAGATGATGATCTCATCTCATGTAAATCAGGTGACAGGGGCCTGTACTCAGAAGGAGATGTAAACAGCCATTGCATTGTTTCTAAAATGATAGAATCAGGTGATGATGCCCTGTCCTCTGTGTCAAAAGTTAGTGATTGAAGTGAAATTGATCTCTCACCACTATAGTCACTGCCTAGTGATACTGGCCTTCCAAATGGTCTCTTGTTTGAAACCATTGGTGTCAATGGCCTTTCCTCTGCTTCTGATGCCAACTGCCTAGATGCACCTCCTGGTGCACTCAATAATGCTTGTTCTTGGGCAAAAGCCAGAGTATCACCAACTTCCCATTGAACAACCTGGGGTGGTAGTGGAGACAAGGGCCTAAACTGGGGTATGGGAGAATCAGGTGCGAGAAGGCTCAGTTCACTTACTGATGACACTGAGTCAGGTGATGAGGCCCTGTTCTCCATCAGTAGTATTGATGTATCAGGGGTGAATGGATGATTCACAGGTATTAGTGATTCAGATGACATGAACCATTTGTCAGCTGATGTCAAGGATTCAGGTGAAGATGATCTACTATGAGCTGACGTTTGAAGTTCAAGAATGTTTTCAGATGTTGATTCAGGTGAATATGATCTATTTCCAGATCCTTCGACTTCAGGTCTCAGGGGCCTATAAGCTCCTTCCCTGTATGCTGACGTTGATTCCTGTGATACTGTAACAGAACCTGTATGATCTATAGAGACCACATCCTCATTTTGAGGTTCATGTAGTATGAGTGGTAGTGTTTTCTCAAAACTGTACTCAATACCTGGTATAAGAAACTTGACTGATATAGGATCAGCTACTGAAGGAGCATCTACCTGCTCAAAAGTTGAGTCATGTGACACCTGAATGAAGGCAGATGAGGTCATGGATTCTGGCGTTTGAGACACTAAAACTGGAATGGTAAGACTGACATCAGAAGGATCTACTAATGCTTGAGTGGTAGTACCATGGGTTTGATTACTGACAATAATGGGTTTGACATCAAGGTCCGCTGAAATAGAAGCCTGGTCAACATCTATCTCATGCTCAGAGGTTTTGAAAGCATCTTCATTAAACTGTGCAGGTATAACAGCTCCCTCAAGCTCATCTATCCCCAATCCAGCTTCAATTGCCTCTTCAGTGGATGCGTCCATAGGTTTCAGAGACGCATTCTCAGCATCTGAATCCATCAGATCAACATCATATCCATACAGGACTTTGTAGAGTCGACGTGATACTTCATCCATGTGTTCTTGTGAACAGACCTGTCTTGTGGCCACCTGTTTGGTCTGCATATATTCTATCACAACTGGTATAGTAGGGGGCACAGGAGTTGGTTGAGTAGGCTGAGGCATTAGTTCACTCCTCGGTTCCTGTGTAAAACTGATCTTTTCAGAGACCCTCTCTGTCACTGTAGGGGTAATGGTAACTGAAGCATTGGAGACAAATACATAATCCTCATCGGTTTCCTTAAGCTCCACTGACAGTTCCCTGAAGTCTGGTTCAGCTTGCTCACACTCAGACAAGCTATCTCCAAAATCACTCATAGACAACGGTCGACTCGCACATACGACTCTCGAACAGGTCACTGGTGACAACCAATGATTGTCGTATTCAGGATGGGTGGTCTGTAGACACTCCAAGCTCCACTCCTCTCCACCCTCTGCCCCCTCAGCTCCCTCAGCCCCCACATCATCAGATGGTACAACAGTGGGGTATGGAGGCGGGGTTATCTGGCCATGTAACTTGGGTCCCCCTTTGTACACAGGGTCTGTCACATGGGACCGGAGCTTGTAGGGAGAGCTGCGGTACAATGTGAAGAAAGGACTTACTTGTTTGAAAGTGCCCGTGTGTACCGAGTCTGTTCCCTCCTCATATCCTCTTTGTGATAAGCTAAGAAAAGAAAAAAGGAGCATGCATGTTACCATTCAGTCATCAGATGGCTGTCATGACTAATTTCCTATAAAAAAAAATAAAAAATAATATTATAAATAAAACATAGCAAAATATTTCTTACATAAACCATTTTTATTTAAGTCAATAATGATGATACAAAAACATATGTTAAATCACATTGAGAATAATCCTGTATAACTTACTGTGTTGTTTCCATCTCTTTTTGCAGTTTTTCTCTCTGGACATGTCTAAGGAGGCCTGTTGCTGATGAGTCTGTCTCTGACCGCCCCGTTGTCTCGTGGAGTGATGACAAACTGGACGACAGGTCCTCTGCTGACACCATGGGTACCTCTTGTGCTGAGCCTGGACTGCTAACTGTGGCTTCTGTACGCCTGCCCGGCCTGGGGCTGTCAATATCCTCATGAAGGGCAGAGAAACCTGAGAAGACAGAAACAATGGGAATACATGGAAAGACATGGAACTTTTTTTAGCATTTTTTTAAATAGAGAAAACAACAACTGAATAATCTGTCTCCCTCAAGTCAGCATTTGCTGTACCTTCACTATGATCCAGTGCTATAGTCCGCTCTATCTCCGCATAGGTGTGCGATGATGTCTCCTCCTCAGCGGATTTCATGATCTTGGTTTCAATGAGGTGAACAATGTCCATTCGGTTGATCTTGGTCAGTCTTTTAATAAGTGTGGTTTCTGTGGAAATAGAAAACAGACTAAAAGTGTCATTTTGAATATGAATAAGATCTTGGACATTGTATGTATTTAAAAATAAATCATCCTGAGAAATCACTAATCACCAACCTGTGGCATGTTTTCCCTCCCTTTCTGTCCAGAGTTTTAAAAGGGTGTGGCTTTGGTCTTGGAGTGAGTTGGGGTTTTCTATCCTTATCAGGTTGATCCTCTCCTCACTGAAGTCCAGTTCTTGTGCCAGCTCTGTGGAGAAAAAAGAAAAGAAAAGAAAGATAGATAGATATAATAACATTTATTGAAGATGCTCCAAGACTTGAAGGTTGAAAAACACAAGGTGACTTTTGGAGTTTTCATGAACAAAAGCTCTCAATGGATATGGACATAAATGTGAGGGAGAACTTCAACTGCTGCTTAAATAGGGACAGCACACTCAGAACAGCAGCTCACAGATTTGACAGTCTGTGGAGATTGACCTACTACAAACAGGCACTGATTTCTTTATACAAAACATGGAAGGTAGGGAACATCACTTCTGTGTTGATGCTCAGTGTCATGTGTCACAATACTTTGCCAATCTGCTGACTTCGACAAACTAAGTTATGCTTTCTAATGGTCAATTAAATAGAGCGTGTGATTGCAAAGATGGTGAGATGAAGAGTGAGTGTATGATTGTTATTAGCTCTAAGAGAAATGTGAAATGTGTTTAACAGGAACCTGCCACAAAGTTGGGTACAAATGTATATTTAACACACAAAAAACACTTATTAACTTGAATGTAAAACCTATACCTATTGTGAACTTGACAACTTGACCACCACTACTGAGGTGTGACTCACCCGCCCAGCTGAAGCCCAGGTGGTCGGCTATGATGGCCGACAATTGCTCTTTTCTCTCTGCTTCATCCTGTAGGTCTACTGCAAATACCACCAGACAGCCATGAGTGGTCAGAGCCACAAAGTATACCAAATAAAGTCACACAATCAAAAGAAAAATCTTTACTGGCTTTCTTATCTTGTGTATTACTGACACTTTGTAATATCAATGTATTTGGACTGGGCTTGAAGTCAGTGCACATCTACTTTTAAAAGTATATTTACTAAAATATTCAGCAGATTTTAATGAAAGGTTATTTATCTAAATGAAATGCATATACTTTAAACCCCAACCATTGAATCTGATGGTTCTAATCATTTAATATTATTCCGCTTTCGAGCTTTTAAGATTTCAGTCCCTAAATTGCTTTTCAATTGAGTTCAATAAAGCCTTTAAGTCAATCTTGAGATTTTCAGAACACAAAGAAGGAAAGAGAGATGCAATTACAAACACAGACACAACTCAAGCAACACATTCACAAGGAGTCTTTAACTACAAAGGGCATTAACTACAAGAGACAGAGAGGCAGGACCTTTATGACTACAGCGTACTAACGAGGCACAAGTGATAGAGAATAGGCCCATTGAGGTGGGGGGGGATACCTTGACTTCTGACTTTATCGGCTGGGATTCGCTGCATCTGCGTCTCAACAGGGTCGTCCCACAGTGGTCTAATGGGAAAGACATCTCCTGAGGGAGGGAACTGCATTTCAGGGAATGCTTTTTCTATGATCGATGGATCAATGAGACTGCTCTCATCGTCCGAGTCGGCGGCTGTGGCCTCTTGCTCTTTGTCTTTCTCTGCCTGTGCCAATCTCTCCACAAGTTTTGCTGCTTCATCACATATCTCTTCAAAGAACTCAATGGATTGTTCGTGTGGCTCGCTTTTCTCTTTAGTGGGTGTTGATGTGTGAGATGGCTGACCAGCTTTGCCTCTGACTGGCAGCCTGGACTGGAAGCCTTTAGACTTTGCTGACTCTACACTCAAGGGATGACCCTGTTCCTTTTTAGCAAATGGCCGGGTTGACTCCCCCTCACAGAAGCTCTTGGCTTTGGAAGATGGTGTCTTGGTTTTGGCATCCACAGAGGGACCTGCATCTGTCTCAGATCTTCTCCTTGAGTCCTTTTTTACAGGGACCTTAAGCTTTCTCTCTTGGGTAGATTCAGTACGTTTGATTGTAGAATCAGGCTTGAGAGTGCTAGCCTTGATGGGAATTCTAGATTTAGACTCAACAGTAAAGGAGGCCTCTTTTTTAAGAGTGGCTGAAGAGGGAGTTACATGGGATGGAGAGATGGTTGTGGATTTACCCTGAGCGTGAGGGACAGACTTAGCTTGGGTTTTGGCTGGGGTCTTTTTTACACTACTGGAAGCAGTTTGTTTGGACTTTCCTGCTGATTTTGGGGCTTCTATCACTGACTGTGGTTCCTCTGGAGAGGAATCAGAGGACTCTGGGCCCTGCTCAGAGTACACAGATCTAGTGACTGTAGTTTCTGCTGTCTGTACATTCGTTATCATTGGGTCAGTGGAACTAGTTTCTAAATCTAAGGAGCCTTCATCTAAAGTTGTATCTGTTTTGGCCTCTGGACCTTCAGGGGATGTTTGATCTTTCTTTGTGGGTTTGGCTGAGGCTGAAATGCCCATTCTAGGAATTTTAGATTTGGAGGCATCAGGTTTGGAGACTGCATGATCCCCTTCAACAGGGGATTGATGCTGAGAATCAGTGGTTTCTTTTGAATTATCACCTTCCTCTGTCTTAACCTCTAATGTTAGATTGAGGCCAACCTCTGTTTCAGCCACAGATCTCATACCTTCTTGCCTGGCCTCCTCTGAGAGAGGCTCCTCTAAAGGCTGTTCACCTATCTGGAAAAAGGCAAAGCCACCCCCCTCTTCTTCATAGCTCCTCTTAGTCATGTCAATAGCACCACTCCGGGTCATCTCAAAGAGCTTTCCCTCTTGGAATAGGAAAGGGTTGGGCTCACTGGTAGGGGTGCTCTCTTCTGTAGGAGTTCTACCAGGTGTAGTGTCTGGGGTTGCCTGCTGAGACTGATGGTCCACCATCAAGTTCAGTATCTTCTGTTCCTCCTCTTTGACTCGAGCTGCAAAAGCAGCATCATCCTCCCGCATGGCAGTCCAGGGGTCAGCTTCTGCTCTTGCAGTGACACCCTTTGACTCAGTTCTGGGAGGTTCTACCACCTCCTCTTCCTCCTCTGTGTCATCATAGATACAGACCTCTGGTTTGAACATCTCCTTTGTTTGTCCAATGACAATAGGAGCACCAAGTCCAGCCTCTGTTGCTCCTGTATGTCCCTTTTGATCTCCTTTCACTTCATCGGTTACATTACTACCTGGTTTTACTGCACCAGACTGTAGACTACCAACACGTAAGTCTTGATCTTCCTCATCATCTCCTTTGTTTTCCCTTGATTTCCTCAAGCTCTCCTCCTTCTGCTCATCTGTTATGTTTGCAGAACTTGATGTGACAGCAGCCATTTTGGCAACATTGTCTTTGTCAGCCATTACAGATGGAAGGACGTTCTGTGCCTGTTCAGTTTTCCCTTTGGATTTTGAATAATGCTGATTTGAGACAGAATGAGGTCCCTCTGAAGTGACACTGGCTGTTGTAGTTGTGCTCCTGACCTCTTTGCTGTGGAATCCTTCATGCAAACCTGCTGGAAAAGGAGAGGGAGCATGTACTTTAATATGGGGATCAACAAAAAGAGCTAACTCTGAATCCTCTCTGGGCCTAGTAAGCCCACTTCCACACTGTGAAGGTTTCTCACTTGTGGGCTCTAATGTTTTACAACTGTCATCTCCTATTTTGAGATCGGCTGATGGACTCATATCTTTCCTAGAGTTCTTTTTGCTCCTTGCATCTTGTTCCATTTCATCAAATGTTTTTATTTTGGCTGCCATCTTAAACATCTCCTCCTCTGGAGTGAATTTTCTCTGAGCTTCACAGCCCTCTGATGTGTCTTCTTCTGGGTCTTCTGGGATGACTGCCGGTGTAGATTGAACAGAGAGGAACATATTGTCAGGGGGTTTGGGGTTGACTTCATAACTTACCTCTTCAGAACTAGGGGTATCAGGGGAGAGGGGACTCTTACCAGAACTTGTCATCTGAGATGTCTGCTCACAACTGTCATCATCGGCACTAGCCTCATGGTCTCGGAGCAGCCTACCACGCAATGCATCTTGGGAGAATTCTGGAGCTTTGAAGGGCTCTGGATGGCTAGAGGATTTAATGGGCTGATCTTGTGTTGGAGGGAAGGCTGGTTGTCTTTTTTGCTCTACAGGGCTGCTCTCTAAGGAGTCACGACAGGGTGATTCCTTGGTGGGGCTGGGTTCAATAGAGTCTGGGGACTTATGGGAGGAGTTTTCTTCCATGAGAGGACTACCCTCTAGAGAGTCTCTGTGGCTAATTGTCAATGAGTCATCAGCTAATGGACTGAGGGCATCTGAGTCTTGTTGCCTCAAAGGCAGCTCTAAGTTTCCGTGATGCTGAGAAGAAGATCTAGAGGCTGGAGAACCAGCTAAAGATAATGCTAGCTGACCATCAGGGCTCTCCTCATCACTAAGAAAAGTTTCTAAGGTCTCTGAGATTCTCTTCGTAAGCTTTCGAGGTTTAGATGGCATAGATTCGCTCCTCCTAACAGATATGGACTCACTTGTGGTGTGGTCATCTGCAACCTCACTGGAAGAGACAAGGAGGGTCAATTCATTAGACAGCTTGTCACCAATGGTCCCCACACCAGAGTCTCCAGACTCCTTGTCTTTCTTTTCTCTTTTGAGTGATGTGGTAGTAGCTGCCGATGTTTTAGAGGTCTGGTCTCCATTTTTGGGAGAGAGAGAAGGACTTTCAGGGCTTGTGCCTGGAGTGGCTAAGCCCTCATGCTTGTAACTGTCCTCAGAGCTCAGATGAGGGGTTCCATCTCCGGAACTGGCACTTAATGAGTCCGCCACACCCTCATGTTTTAAACTATCAGAACTATCATCAAGGCCACCATTTCCAAAGTCTACAGTTTCAGTTAGCTCTGAATGGGTGGCAGCAATGGACTTTGTTTCTTTCTCTCTGTCTTGTTGAGTGGTTTCTCTTTTGCAAGGTTTGGAGTCCAAAGATACTTCTCGTTCTTGAGAGACATGTGATGTTATCGCTTTGGTCATGGGTTTTGACTGGATGGTTTGTGATTTTGTAGTTTTCTCTGATGCTGCCACGGTGGATGTTTTGAGTTCAAAAAGCCCAGACTTTCTCTTTGAGGGGTCCTGCCCCGTTTGGAAGGCTTGCATCAGCTCTTTAACTGACATGGTCTCCTCAATTTTCTCAGATTCAGCTTTGGGGGACTTAGGGGGGCCCCGTTTTGATTTAGGGCTTTCTTTGGCTTTTGGAGAGGGTTTACTCATAACAGGCAATTGTGAAGGTTTGCTTCCAGTGACCTTTTTGCTCTTTTGTTCTGCCTCTACTTTCTGTTGTAAGGCTTTGACCTTGTCTTTTATTGACCCAATGGGGGTTTCTTCAACCACTGGGGATGCAGGTGACACTGGGGCAGGAGCTGTAGGCACACTTAGAAGGGTACTTGCCTCTGTAGATTCCTCTGCCTGCCCATGGTCCTTCCCCTTACTCCTGACTGGTTTTTTGACATTACCAACATTGGTTTTGTCCTGCAATTTGGTTGGAGTAGTTGGTTTTGCACTTTTCCGTAGGACAACATCAGTGAATGTTTCTTGGACCACTGGTTCTTTTTTAACTTTTTCTTTAGAGCTCACTGGTGCATCCAGGAGGTACTCTTTGAGGTCGCCGCTGTCCTTTATAGCTTTGGGTCTGGGAGCCCCTTTATTAGCTCTGCTTTCACGTAAAACAGGTTCTTGGGTTTCTAAGGCTGCCATCTTTTTGGCTTCTTCTATTTCACTGTCTGAGAGGACCACCCACTCCTCGGCCATTCTAGCTGCTTTTGCTGCCTCTTCTGCCACCTGACCCTCATAAGTTCCACTCCTCAATATCTCACTGACTTTCTCTAGGTCCTCTTTGACTTTTTCTAAGTCCTTCTCCATTATTTCTAATGGCTCTCCAGACACCTCCTCAGTCCCTTTCTCTAGACCACCCTCTCCTAAGGAAGTGGATTTCTCTGTGGAGTCTGCAGTCAAGATGGCCGTCATTTTGATCAAGTCTTGTTTCATCTCTGACACGTCGGACAGAAGATCTGGTTCTCGAATCAACTCAGATTTCAGGACTGATGTCTCCGTCTCTTCATCTTCCATATGGAAGAAGGACAAGTAAGGAGTAAAGAAAATCAAAAATGTAAATGAAAGGAGACAGACATTGGAGAATGTGGTCAGGACAGGACCGGAGCACACTGTCAGGGATCATAGGGCAACAGGCTCACAATGGATACTACATCAGGGTATCAGAGGAATTGAGGTTTCTACTCTCATGTGTCTCTGGGGCACATACTGTGGTAAAGCAAAAGCCAACTAAACAATAACAATAGGAAAAGATATGAGCAGGAAATAACTTGCATATACACTGACTCAGCACACCCACACTTACAAGACAAAAAGCAAAAACGAAACTAAAATACATACGAAAAAAGAAAAAGAAATCCAGACAAACTATGAGCAAAACGAGATATCAGCAAACAACAAGTACAATGAAAAACGGGACACAAAGGAATAGCAACATCAAGACATCTCAAGATTGCTTGGATGTATGACTCATGTCTATGGAATGAAAGGGAAAAAATTGTCTGAAATTAATTGAGAATTCTAGTTGCCACTTTCAAAGAAAGCCGGTGACAACAACTTATACAACATGATGATTTGTTGTACTTGCTCATACTAAGCAAAGCATGTCATTTACTTTAAAAGTGTGTCTACATACTACAAGGATCTAAATCAGGAGCACTAGTGAAAGAAACAACTCAAGGAAATCAGAAAGATCTAAGATCTGAAAAATATACTGTATCTGCTAGCCTTTTTATTCCCTTTACCCTCCCCTCTGTCTTCAACCTAACTAAACATTTTTTTATAAAACCAAAGAGAAAACTGAAATCATAAAGTATCACAGTGTACCAAACCATAACCAAATGGTGTTGTGTGGGGAAATCAAAGCACGCAAACAAAAGAGCCAAATGAACTCTCAAAGACTTTACATACAAACAGACATACAAACACATTCATACACATTTATGTAAGGCAAGTTATTTCCATGCAAAGCGAAAGGAAATGTTGACGGAGAGGCCCTGGTGAAGATTGAATGGAGTGAGTGGAAAATTTAGTGAATTACAAAAAATCTACAAATAGAAGATATGTGATCAAGAGTCGCTTGTTAGTATATTTAAATTCAGTATTGTGGTGAGTTCGTGATCCTTTTACACATCAACTACTTATGTATGCATTTGATCTACATTAAGCATACATTAATTGTTCTTAAAACCGTACATGGAATTTTAATCTGTATGATACTTCCATGTATGAATGTTTCAGGTATACCAAGGGTTTTTAATTTGATTGTGAGGATTCATTATAGGCTAGGGTATATTTTGCCAATTGCTATTTGATTTCCAGGAGGCTTGGGGTAACTATCGCATCACTTCATCAGCAAGGAGAGGAGGGTACGAAGGGAATGATCAGGTTTGGGAGGAGGTGGTGGACTTCTTTTTGCTTTGCCATTACATTTGAGAACTACAGCAGGAGGAGGACTAATTAATTGTCACATAAACATCACCACAGTATGAATTAGTTTATGTTTCATGTACATACGTGGATGGCACTGTTTAACTCTTTCTCCATATAGCCAATCTCAAAACATGAATGAGTTACAGGTCAGAGGGGAAATAGTTAAAATGAAGACATTGAGGCAGGTGTGAAGTGATAAAAAGGTAAAGTAGAAAGTGAAGTTAAGCCTCATGAGAAAACATAACGTTGACATGGGGAGGTGCAAGTTCGGCCATAATGTTTTTGTGACAAGACAAAAATAAGGAACTTAAAGGGCTTTGAAAAGATGCACATGGTCTACAGCTTAGCTAATAATGGTGAAGCTAGGTGTTTTAGTGTGTCTGGTTTCCTCTGCACACTCTAAAATATTAGGCAGGCAAGTCACACAATAACACATCATTATCTATAATATGTGAAGAAGGTTATTATTGTCATACTAGCTTGATTAATACAGACGTGCAGATACAAATTAAATATATTTATAGAATAGCAAGTATTTTAGTATAGTTCACGGAAAAAAGTAAAGAATTTAAAAAAAGAATAAATGTCTTACATTTCTCTAGCGTTCTGCTGGTCTGTAAAGACAATAAATAAAATACACTCCCAGTTAGTCATGTTTCATTCATTCTGCATACCAAATACACTACAATTACTATTTGCTACTTCAGGCAAAGCACACTAAGGACACACATTATACAACAGCTGAAATGAATTCTGCAGTTGACAATTCACCATATTATCTACTACAATACACCAAATAAATCTAAAATAAAATACAAGTACAATTTGACTACTTGTCAAAATGTTGCATCAGCAGAGCTAGTTAGTTGGGGAGGGAGGGGAAGCAGAGGCTGCAGTTACCTCTTCCTCTTGCTCTTGGTCTGAATCGGACTCCTTTTGGGAGCAAGAAGCAGAAAGATGTACAGATAGAAACAACAGACAGCAAGAATGAAGGGAGAAAAAAGAGAGGGGGCAAAGCATGGTTATCAAAGCAATGAAGAGGGCCAGTCAGCATGATTTCAGGAAGGGTCAGAGTAGCCTTTAAAGCTGCACGAGGCAAAATTGTAATGTAACAATACAACCATCTCAATCTAAATCACAAAGTGGGGCTGCAACGGAGAAGAGTGTTCCATCTCCCCTAATTGAGATGCTGTAGGTTCACCATATTTTCCCAAATTAAATTCTGGGTATGGACACTGGAAATCTTCCACAGGAAGTGACGATTCGAGTGAGCGCTCTGTCCAGACAAAGCTGGATTCACCTTTGGTATTAAACAACCACAGAATGGCCAGGTTGGTAAACATGAGCGTGCTGTGTGCAGCTTACTGACATCACATTACAGGATTTCTGGGTTTTGAAGTCTGCAATATTCAAGCAGTTATCTCTCACTGCCATTTGGGTCCATCAAAATGCAAAGTTGCCAAGTACAGCTTTAAAGATTGTTCTAAATGTAGAAGGGTAATTTTCACAATAAAGAAGCAACCATATAAAGCAGTAATGTTGGCTGCTCAGAGTATTAGTATAGTAAGTCGCTACGTAAGGTGTCATACATGAATATAAGACAAATAATTAATAGTTACGAATATCTTAGAAGAAAATAATTGACGTTTTTATTGTGCAGTAATTGATTAGGTAGATAATAGGATTAACACAAATTACAGCGGTAATTACAGGCTCAAGTTTGCAGTACCAGTTTAATTTAGTTTCCTTACCTTGGAGTATGATGGGAGAGTGATGTTGAGGTTGCATATGGCATTTGGGGTCAGTGACCTGTAGTTCCTTGGTTCTTTCATAAAGGACAGACGTCCACATGGCTCCTGAGTGTTGTCTCTGATCTACAACAGCCAAGCAGCTCAGCATTAGTCAGGAAACCAGTTCAAAAGAAATCGACATCTGTCAGTCAGCTGTTAGTTAGGAGAAATGGTATTTGTTGCAGTGAAATAAGAAACGTTGTGTTTGTTTCTGTGTGAAATTAACAAATATGCTCACTTTGATGAAGAGTGCTAGTCTGTTCTCCTTGAAGGCAAAGAAGCAGAAGAGATGGTGCTGACCACTCTTGGTGAGGGGGACAAGGTTGCCAAAGCAGTCTGCATAGATAGGTTTGCCTTCCAGGACCTGGGAAGAATAAAAGGCAGATATTTAAATAAAGGCTGATGATGATGATGATGATATTTACAGGGGGACAAAGATTGGCATACAGCCAACACAAACACTCCTGTCACTCCCTTTTTGATTAAACTCTACACCTACTACAAAGGGCTTTCAGGTGACATAATGCACTTACTGGGAACTGGTCATTTCACCACTGATACATCTGATTGATTTTGTTTTTAGATAAGTCAGCTTGTTAGCTAGCTAAACCATAGTATCCTGTCAGCTAACCATCACTAGTTGTGTTTACATGGAACCTTTTATTCCACTAATAATCAGACTAATAGCCTAATCAAAATCAAAATGCCCTATGTAACCACCTCAATCTGAATTAAATCAGAATTAAACTGTATTCCTTTTTAAAGCGGTTTTATAACCTGTTCAATGGATATAAATGTGCCATTCTAAACGCTCATTCTGATCACTTTCTTAGGTAGGAATATCTATACCCTTCCTGCACGAGCTCGCCCACTTGAGGTGAGTGGCGTCAGTGATGTTTACTAGTTCATGAGAAAATCTGAATCATGACGGGCGCCAAACAAACCTGGGCTACGTTCATAATGGGATACTACTCACACTATACACACTAAATGCAACATGTAACTATGACACATGTAGTATGTTTAGTATGGTAGAATCCCATTACGAACACGGCCCGGTCTGTTGCTGACACAACTTTTCGGTCAGAAACATTTTGATTTTGCTCGCATTCTCCCGTTTCATAATGGTGGAGTAGTATGTTCTGATAAAACTGTTTAATCAGAAAGAACAGCAATAATGGTGTCAAGCGTCAGAGCATGTAAACACAAACCTTATGCGGTAATTTTATTTAGCGTGTGAATCTTCCAAATATGGCTCATAACCGCAGCTGTCTTGTTGTTAACACGTCTGATTTGCACACACATCTAGTAGAAGCTAGCATTAGTAGTGGCTAATACTCGCATGCTAAAATTAACATTGGTTGCTTTGCTACTCTTGCCTACTGGCTATCTAGCTCGCTAACAAAGCCAAAACCAACAGTTTGTTCAGGGTAACTGAGCTGACGTTCTCAAGGGAAAGGGAAAACTCAGTGTTTTGGAGTACAGCCTAGGGCTAAAGAAAGACAGTTCACTGTGTCACAGTGACCTACATTTTAAAACAACCTACATTATCAGACACACCACACCACAATCGTATTTTTCAGGCATCTCTTTTTCCAGGTTGTTATATATTTAGTCAGTATTTGTGCCCAGCCTTCTCCAATGGACATCCATGATCGTCCCAGCTGTGGTTGCAAGGAGGTTTGTGACTTAACTGCAAAGCCTGTATTCGCCCTGTTAAAAATATTTTTCCTAAGCTCCTCTGCTGTCCCCTCCACATCCTCTATCCCTACATCCCTCCGTCCAATCACACCTCCTCTTTCCTTTTCTCCACTACAGCTTCCTTCTTTCCTTCCGTCCTCACCTCTACGTCTCGGCTGCGGGCCACCTCTGTGAAGTTCTCCTGCTGCTCCAGGGTTTTGTCAATCTTGTCGTCGGTCATGCAGAAGCAGCGCAGGCGGGCCTCGATGGGGTCATGGGTCTTGGCAAAGATGACGAACTTGGCCATGTAGGGGACACAGATGATCTCCCGGTACACCTGAGTGGAGAAATTTACAGATTCCTGGACCTGCCGACAGTCTATCAGCCAGAACCTAGAAAGCAGAGGAGGATTGGAAAATAAGGTGAGTGTGGGTATTTGTCGGTTGGTGCATCTGGTCACTTTAAGGGTGTTTTTACATTATAATAGTCCATTAAAAGTCAAATTTTCCCGGTAAACACCTACCTGAAACCAGGTGTTTAGAGGAGCAAATGTAAAAGCTTTCATGAACTGGCTGTAGGTTGAACCATTATCGTGTTATATGAGATATAGTATAGCAAAACTGATATTTATTATACGTCGCAGATTACTACTTTAACAAATTCCTTTTTGTGTTACCTGGCAGACACATTGGTGGTGAAGGACACACAGTCGTTGATGAATGTTAATGGTGTGGTTCCTGTTATATCCTCCCATTGGGCGGGTGTTGTTCCACCTGCAAATGGACACAAACACAAGATTAAGATATTCAGGTGTGTGTGTTTGTGTTGTGGTAGACGGAGGGAAGTTAGGAGAGGGGAGGTAAGAGAGGGGCGGTACGTGCCGTTCCCCACGTGGACGTTAGAGACCAGAGACGGCCGTCCGCCCCAATCACGGACTGATGGGGCCCAGCTGAGCAGATCAGATCGATCAGGCAGGGCCAATCAGGGAAGAGAGCGGGAGGGTTTAAAGAGCAGGACAGCGCAGAGGAAGGGGTGTGTGACGTATGGAAGGAGTTGGAGGCGAAGCACCAGAAAGAGATAGAGAACGGTGTACGAGACTTTGTAGAAATAGGGAACCGGGCACGAGACTTTGTTATTTCCGGCGTGGTGGACACTCAGATGAGACAGGTGTCTCACAGTGTGTTAGTCAATGCATGGATGCATGTGTGTGTGAGTGTGTGGGTCTACTCTCTGACCAGTGATACTACAGAGCAGCCGTAAGGTGGGGGTGTCCCCTCCGAAGCCGTTGACCACTGGGTCGGAGTTGCTCTTGGGGACGGGGATGGTCATGGTTATGGGCTTATGGAACTTCCTCCTGCGGGGCTCCAGGGTGACAATGGGGCTGAAAGTGGCCTTGTTCCCCAGGATCTTCCTCACCACATCCACGCTCATGGGCTGGGCCTGGAAAAGTACAGTAGGCAAAGAGTACGCAAAGTGAGTAGGCCAAAAAAAAGAAAGTATTATAGTATCTGTCATCTGCACCAGATGGACACAATACAACAGTGCAGTAATTTACCTTCTGTAACTGAGCAATCCTAAAGAGCTACAGTCATGCACTGGAGATGGTTGCCTGACTGAAATGTTGGCTGCACTGCACTTTGCAATTGACTAAACCCAAAGCTATTGTGGCACACTCATGGAAAAACTGAGTGTCTTCCTCTGCTGTCTCCCATCTTGCTGAGTAAGGGGAGGGCTGTCCCTGGGCTCCAGCGCCCCTAGAGGAACCTGCTTAAACTGCCCCTCTTTCCACCTTCCCCTCCTAAACTCCCTCCGTCTGCCACACTATATATAGCTTTGGGTTTAGTCAATTAATATAATTTGACCCCAAAACATCCAAACCTACTTATATCATCATTCTCTGTCTGCTTTCTGTGTGTACATGGCTGAATATGTCTACCTGGGTGTACGGGTCTTGCTTAGCTCGGCTGTGTGAGTGCGCATGGCTGTCTGTCCTTCCTCTTTTCTCAGACATATGTGCAGTGTTCTACCAGGCAGTGGACATGGGTGTTGCCCTTTCTTCTACGGTTGTTAGTGCTGGCCATTGTCCCATCCCTGATGCCGTTTCTACCTGGCTGTAAATGTGCGAGCGCAGCCCTGGTTTCTGCGGATATTATCACCAACTGTGCCCCTTTCGCTTGATCTGTTTCTTAAGTCACTGTCACCGCCTATGTTACTGTCCATTCCACTGTTTGTCTCGGCACCTATTGCACGCTCAGCCGTCCTGGTGGGGGATTCCTCTTTGTCTTGGCCCACCCAAGGTTTCTTAAATGTTTTCCCCCTAATAAGGTTGATTGTTGTTCAGTTAGATCTAGTTTGGCTCATTTTCTGTAAAGTCCTTTGAGACATGCTGTGATTAAGGGCGATATAAATAAATGAACTTGAACTTATAGCTTCAATACATTTTATGTTGAAAAAAACAAATTACATACCGAATCCAACTACAGTAGGATATGAAACAACAAAACAAGTAACTGTATATGTAAAAACTACAGGATGACCAAAAACTATGCCTCTTCATGCATATGTTTACCTGCAGGCCGACCCTGATCCTCTTGGTGAGAGCCCCCTCAGGGAAAACTGCCTGGACTTGGGGTACAACAGTGCTGCTCAGGATGCCTCCCTCAGGACCAATCAGATTATTATCCTGCTTGATGCGCGACACCACCGCAAAGTATTGTGGGACATCTCTGGTGATGATGCGGCAGATGCGCTTCCTCTCCAGCTCCTCTGGTGTGTCCAGCTCTGGAGGAGGGAGGCATTGAGGGTTAGGTGGTAGGGATGTTAATGTAGCAATGTTTTCCTGTTTTTACCTGTTTTGTTAAGCTCATAAGCGGTTTTTCCTCATGTCTAATTTCTTAGAGGAATACCTGGGTATTGTGAATTCTAGCTATTGTTATTGTTAGTTTGTCACAAGATGGAGTGGCAAAATGGCTTCTCAGCATTCTACACTGAGATAATTTCATCAATAATTGTGCACAACTAAAGGACAAATTCATGAATACGCTGTTTCTACCTTTTCAGTCATCCACCATTATTGAGAACAGATCAACCTCTATTAGATCGTTTATTTCGTTTTCAAGTGCGACGCTCCACCTCCCCCAGAGACGCCTCAATGTCTCGAGCTGAGTGAGAAGCTCACCCTCGTCCATGCCGTTGAGTATCTGGTTGAGTTCCTCCTCGGTGTGTTCACAGTGATGCTCCTTCCAGCTCTCTCCGGACTCGCTCCTCAGGATCACCAGCTCTCTCTCCTTACCCCTCAGGGCGGCAAAGTGGGGGATCTCCACAATCACCGGACTGGAGGGGTAGAGGGCAGGAGGCATGAGCGAGTACACTGTACATGATGGAGGATAATTGTGTGTCTGTGTGTGTGTATCCCTATAGGTGCGTGTGCTTGCCAGGGCTGTAGTACTCGAGTCTCGAGACGTGTTAAGCTTAGCCTCAGACTCGTCTTGTCTCGGCCATTATTGGATGTTGACTTGACTTAACTTGTTGACTTGACCTGACTTCCTGCCTAACAAAAAAAATTCTGAGATACATTTTTCTCTACCTGGTCCACCTTTGTTTATTTTCTCCCCAGCACTACAAACAATTTAAGGGATTACACTCTATCCATCTCTGTTGATCCTGAAGAAATGTAATCATTCTTTTTACATTCTGAAAGACATGTGGACTGTTTATTGCTTATTTCAGTCTTGGACTTGAATAAGACTTGATTTGCTCTGGTATCCGTCTCGACCCCCTTTGGACATGGTCTTAACTAGAACTTGGCTGGACCTGGCCATGGAATTACCTTGGACTCAACTAAGGTGTGGTCTTGACTACAGCCCTGGTGCTTGCATTCATCAGACTTAACACTGACGTGCACAATCACAACAATCTATCTACAACACATGTCTATGGGAAGCATGCTAAATAGAGTACCAACCACCAAGGGACAAACACAGCCATGAAAGGATGCTGATATTTTCATGTGATGATTGGGTGGTTCTTTGGCCTGGTATGTAATAAAGTTGGGGGTGGAGATGGTGAAATTAGTTTTTTGCAGCAGGTTCAACCATTGTAGTTGAGCCCAGATTTCTCTGGACCAAGCACTCACTTGCTGCTGTTTAGAAAAGGTTTTGTCATTTGTCACTTCCTGTGCACTGAGAAGATTTCCACCCCAGTAATTATACCTGACACCTGAAATTAATTTGGGGAAACTGGGCAAATGCACAGGGTCTCATTTAGTGGGGATGCAAGACTCTTATCTGTTTCAGCCTTAATTAAAAGATGGATGTATTTTTACATACAAATCTTGCTTAGTGCAGCTTTAAATAACTACACTAACTTTTGGGGAAATTTACCCATTGTCCAATTTACCATGTATGTGACAAGTCACAAACTAGATTACTAAAAGGTCTATCTTCTTACATTATACAATACAAGTTGCCAATGGCGACTTAATTTATTGTATGCTAATGGATTAGTATGTGCATAGGATAGAGATACTGTATCTACCACAAGAGTCACAAGAAATGACTTTGTAATGTTCTACTGTAACGTGTAAAAGGTAAGTTTAGTTGACCAATAAGCCAATTTCCCCAAAAGTTGGTGTAGACCTTTAAGGTGATTTGACCAAGAATTACATGACGTGTCACGGTTGTCTCCCACTCATTTCACATTAACGGTGGCTATTATTTGCGTGGTTTGTGTGGCTACTACCAGAGAACAAAACCACGCATTTTAATTTCACCTGTTCCCTACTCTCAGGCCAAAGAACCATCTAAACCTCACATGAAAATGATAGTAATTATCCTTCAACTCAAAACAATTAGTCAAACAGGAAGCACTAAAACATACAAAGCCAAACACAGGAATGGATAAGGGTAGGCAAAAAATGAAGGATTGAAAGACACAGAAACAGCAATGTAATGTTACAGCCATGTAATGTCTAGAGTGCAAAAACGACCAGTCGAAGTGTGGCACAAGACTCCAGTACAGGGCACATAAACACATAGACGAAACATAACATCAAGAGGAAGGGCTTGTAAAAGAAAATACTGAGCATCCATGGATTGTTTCATATGCATTACTGTTGATTTTGGTTTTTTCCCTACCCGAGGAATTTTGTCCCCGGCGGGCCGAGCTGGAGAATTCTGCTAACCAAACTCTCGCCCTCGTTAAGAGGTGGAGGGGCGGTGGGGAGGTGGAGTTTACTGTGTGATCAACCAAGCGTCCATATGCAGCAGTGAGGAAGAAAGAGCACACAGTATTTGGGTTGGGTGGATAGAAATCTTGGGGACTCATCTGAAACACTTTGGGCGCAATTAAAAAGACGCTATACTGTTTATTGGTTGTATGAACGAGGGTTCGACCAATATGGGTTTTTGAACAACCATATATTTTTGGAAGCTACAGATTCAAATAAGGCCAATGTTTTTGGTGACTATATTTAATATCTTTCAATTGTAATTTTTTTATGCCAAACACATCTCTAAATTATGAGGATTCTGCATCTATGAGGAATATGCATCTGAAACAGCATTTAGACAATCATGGGACACTAAAACTCTTAATTGAAAGACATAATAATGAAATTATTTTAGGTGGGTTAACAGCTCCTTATTGCAGGGTGAGGCAGGTTTCATTGCAGGTTTTACAGACAAATTCTCAAGACTGAAACTCTGTCATGTCAAGCTGACCTATTTTGAATGTAATATCATGTTAATCTAACTAAACCTACCCTATACATTGTTTCTTTTGCAGTTAGATTGGGACAACGGCATAACAGGATGTATATTTAAGAGTTACAGATCATAGTTGTTCGCCAATATGACCAATATATTAGAGGAGCGATCGTATACTTCACCCAGGATTAGGTTTACTGATGGCAACCATTGTATGAAAAAGGTGATATAGAGCATTGAGATAACACCAGATTTAATAAATGTGTTTTATTAGAAATGCCAAATGAAGTTGTTGCCTCCTGACCATCTAGTGGAGATAATTAACAACAACCTTTACTCTGAAGCAGGTTTTAAATATCAGCTTAAATCAATCTGGTTAGTCATTGGTGGTACAGCTGAAGTACCAGTAGAGGCACCGGGTGGTGTTTAGGTGTGTTGCAGAGCACGAACTGCATTCTTGTGGGTTGGCTCCACCAGTGTTGCCAGGTCTGCGGTTCGCGGAATTGGGCTACGTTCTAAATGTTGCCGCGGGTTGAATATAATTTTTTCAGTGGGTTGAGGTTTTGCATGCAAATTACATTAATTATATATATTTAAATACAATTATAAAAATATATATTTTAAATTAAACACATTTCAAATTCAGTATTTTACACATCTACCAGACTATTGTTCGTCAGTCAGTGTTGACTCAGTCCTAAGCACTGATATAAAATCAGCTAATTATATTCAAATCCTAATCTTAACCATTAGTCAGAAACAAGCCAAACTGGCTTCAGATCAGCACCTTTCACTGAACAGCATTCAGTGGAGTGCATTGTTATGTCCATTATAGTGTGGCATGGTGCCTGGTTTTCTTCTACTCTTACTGTCTGCTGTGCAGGTCCCTGATGGCTCTTCCACCTGTGCTGATTGGGTTCCTGTAATGCACATCCAATCAGCAGGCACCATGCTGCTATAAGAACTGCCAGCATGCCTCATTCGGGGCAGCTGTGTTTTTCTCGCCACTGTGCCACTTGATATGTGTTGTAATATTGTTAACATAGGTTTTTGCGAAAAAAAATGTCAAGTACTGTAGTATACGCCACTTGTATTCTGTTTTGTGTTCTGATTGATCATTTCCTGCCTACGTCATGCTTCTTTGAGGGTTGGGCCAGGTGAGGTTCAAGGTATTGGTTGCACTAACACAGGTTAACCATTGTCTAAAGACATTAGGTAAGGGGTAGGTGCCTTGTTGTCGTTTTGTTTGGCTAGATAAGATGGTCAGCCAGCATCAGGTTGGTTTTAGTCCCTTTCTTTTGTTAACAAGGTAGGTAGTTTGCATGAGCAGCTGGTAGAGTAACTCTCTTGTTTTACTGGTTTCTTTAGTTTTGGCACCTGCTCTTGGTCCTTTTCCCACTGAAGCGTTCACCTTTTGTTTATGTGAACTAGTTATGTATTGTACTATACTGTCACCTTTTTCATGTGTTTGTCACCCCTGTTCGATATTGAGGTTAACACCCCAATAAAATCACTTACTAACAAACCTTAAATGGCTTCATGTTGCGTTCCTACCTAGACTAAGTGGGGTCATAACATGCGCTCACTCACTCGGAAATTGGCAGAGTAGGAGGAGAATGCGCTTAATTTCCCAAAGCCAGCAGTGAGTGAGTGTCAAATGTACATGTATCTAAAAAATGCCCTTTGTGGGTATGACGGAAATCTGTCGTGTTGACGAAGAACTTGAAAACCAGCAGACTGTTGAGTAAAATCCTCCCACACCACACTGGAATTATTTCTCTGGTTAGATATCTGATATAACCTTGGTTGGTGGTGGATGACACTGACTAGCTGATATCAGATTTCCTTTTTAATAAAAGGCCAATATTGGCAAACCCATATACCGGTCTAACCCTAGTATGAATGTTTTCATACTTGATGCTATCTCAAATGTTACCAGCAGAGGTAGTAGTTTAGCGAGATATCAGACATATTAAATCAATCATGGTGCGAATTTACTGAAGGTGGAATGAATAAAAAGAGCTTTTTCTCAAGGGTGAGGGACGGGGTTATAGAGAGTTAGACTGCAGCAGCTGTTATGAAAGAAAACAGGGCATGCTGAAGAGCAAAGATTTACAGATCCCTGGTGCTGGGAAAAAGCAAGGGTAGATATAGAAACAATTTTAGTAAGGCAGAGGAAGCGTTAAAATAATCTGAAAAATATGAATGTGCAGCAAGTTGTGAGCTTCTCACTAAAAGGAATACCAATGATTAAGAAAACCCTGGAGGCACCATTACCTCTCATGCTTTCTCTCTCATTCTAGATCTCTCTTGTCTTTTTTCCTCTCACACTGAAGATCTACAGTATGTTCCACAGATATCAAACACTTTTTCAATATCAATTTAAAGGTGCTTTATTGTCAATATGAAAGTACTTCCTGCCAAACAAAACCAACAACTATAACCTCTTTTTTTCCATTGTTAATGTCTCATCTGTCTGAAATCGAAGTTAGTACATATTTTGCTTGGGGAAAGGTTTTCAAAAATACTACATATTTAAATGTATCTTAACTTTTTCATAGTTACTATAATGGAGGAAGGAGTGCTGTTCTGTTTCTACCGCTCCTTCTCTCAACTCTCTCGTTCCATTAGTCTCTGCATGTTACACATTCCTAGTCTATTATTCCTTCTACCCTTCCCTCATCCCCAGTAGTACCTATCTCTCCCTTCAATTCACTGCCTCTTTCATTACCTCCCTCAACACATTCCTACAGTGTCCTTTCCCTTCTCCCCACAATTCCTTCCTTCCCGCACCATCCATCCATCCATCCATCCATCCATCCATCCGGCAGTCTTACCCGAGGAACTGTGCTCCGGAGGGCCCCACCTCGATGAGCCTGCTGGCCAGGCCCTCGCCCTCTACCATGGGGGGCATGGTGGCCAGACGGTGCCTCTTCACCAGCCGGCACGTCACCCGAGTGGGTGCGCTGCACTTCCTGGGTGGGATGATGATGCGTAGGCCATTGTGCCGGCAACCACGCATGGCTCCGCCCCTGGCATCCACCATGAAGCTGACCAGGAAGCTGAGGCAGAAGAGGAGAATGGTGGAAACGGAGACAAATGCTTACAGGGGTTAAAGGAATACACAAAGTTTTCACAAAGGGAGATTGGCCCGTTGGTCAATGTAACAATGATGATGATGTCAACAATAACAACAATGTAAGTGATGAGAAAGTAGACACCTACATTAACTAGGTACATTGTTGTTCTGGTGCTCCATGCTAACACAAACTTGTAGCTGCTAAGCTTACATATAAACTAAATGGTAAGTAATATGAAACAGCTAAAACTGGCAGTATTGTCTAGGAGATTGGTAACATTTTCATGAAATACGATACAAAAATAACAGACTACTTCCCCCGTTTCCATAGGAAGTGAAGTGGCTGATGGGAGACTGTATAGCTAAAAATCACTGCACAGTGGATGAATATGTGGTTGCTCACCTGAAATAGTACCACAAATAAACCTGGCTACGTGAGCTATATTGAGTTAATATTTAAAAAAAAAAAAATGTATGAATCTACAGGCCATACAATAAATAAATAAAACTAAAAAGTCAGTCTTCTTACTTTGGATAATGCTAATCACCTACTATCAGTCAACATAGTGTATGCTAAAGAGTTAGCATGGAGAACCAGAGCCAATGATCTACCGGGAACACGTGGATGATTTAGGTGTACTATATATGTTCTCATCACTTAACAGGTAAGTTGACCAGCAGGTCAATGTCCAAAAATATTGTGCATTGCTTTAAACTTTCTGACATCATATCCTGAGACTAAGATGTCCTTGACCTCAACTGGTGAAACACTGTCATTGCACACACCCCATGCAAAGTTGCAAATATTTACATGGATCACAGATCTCAATGAGGGGGGTTATGGGTGTGATGAGGGGACAATATGATACTGTACCAAATTATAGTTTAAGATTGCCTTTGTCGTGGCTTCAGTAATGCAAACAGCACAATGTTGAAAACCACACAGAGATGCTTGTTATGGAATTCAGCAACATGGCCAGTAAAAGTGTTAGACGACAATAAAAACAGCCTTTTGTCTTCCATAACTGAAACATTTGTGCAATATGGCAAGCGAACAGAACAAACTTGACTAGTTTGTCAACCGATTGAAAGACAATCTATAAATCAGATGGAACTGACACCATTCTCTACTTAAGGAAATATAAGGAGATGAGTTCTAAGGTGATTGTCCTTTATGGAATTCTATATAGTACATGGATATAGTACTATAGTATAGTACTTTTCCCCTCAGGGCAACAATGGAACAATGGTAGACATCTGTTAGTGGACAATGCACAATTCACAAGACATTCTGTGAAATAAACGAGTATGTCCTAAACGTTTGCTGCCTCTTGGCATCTCTTGGGTTGCCTTGTCTTTATTACCGGATACCCTCAACTTAGTGGTAGCTTCTCATATCACATTGTCTGTCTGAGATGTTATCTATGTGACAGTAGAAGCCAGAGAGACTGACTCAAAATGTAGAATTGACCTAGTGAACCCAAAGAGAAAGCTATATGAGGCGACATAGGTAAAGAACAGTTACACACAACACAAACATCTCTCCACTGGGAGAGCACACAGTGAGGGGAGGAAGAGCACGGTGTAGATGAGGAGGAAGAGGATAATGATGAAGCCAAGGTGCAGAGGGTCACCTGCTATGGTCTCCATGATCATGGCACGGAGAGGAACGGCTAAAAAACAATAACAATGTCAGACAGGAAAGAAGAAAAAGTCAACCAGAAGCAATTCAGAGTCCGGGAGAGAAACACAGAGAAAAAGAACAGGGCAAGTATGAGAAATACAGAATAAGGAAAAAGAGTAAATTAATGATAACTGTGTTTTGGAAGCAACCTCTGATCAAAGCTACACATTGAAATAAACTCTGATTTTGCAATCTGTTGGAATGTGTTCTAGCTAGTTCTAGCTAATTGAATTTGTATAAATGTTCAATATAAAATCGTGAGCTTGGAATTATAAGGTTTTATATGACTTTCTTGTTCTTTAAAAATACAATTGAGTTATCCACATATTCATGATCTCTATATGTTACTTTATGCTTATGTGGTGTTCTTTAAAAAAAATAACTTTTCGGGTTAAATATTTTAAAAGATAGAAAGTACAGTTTTGCCAGATGAGATGTCAAATATTTGATGCTCAACATTTCAGAACTGCACTCCAACCAGATAGTACTTTATAACCAAGCTCATGAAATGTGTTCTGCAAGCTACAATTCCATTTCAGCATCACGTCTAAAGGGCATACATTTAAATAATTAAAAGGAATAGACAAAGCGTCAGTCTGGCTTTTGACAGTCGACTGCAGCAGTCGGAGTCAAACAGCTGAAAACATTCAACAGCGTCAACCAGTCTTGAACTTGACAAACTGATGCCAGGAGCCAAATATGGAACTATTTCACTTATAGAGCTGACAGATACAGACACCCAACCAACATCAAAACATGCAAAAGCTGCTACAAAGCTGCTACAAAGCTGTCCAAGAAAAGTGTGTGTTTTTAGATGTATTGTGAAGTTAATCCTACAACGTCCAAAGACACTCATAGTCAGCCGGTGACAAATAAGCATTATCTTACTCATTACATACGCCATTGTTTTACTGTCTAAAGCTGCTTAAAAGAGGAGGATTAGAGGCAGATTACAAGAGGTCATGATTTTGTTCCAAAACTATAATACACTACATATGTAGAGGTCCAGTATATTCCCAGTAGCAGCTGCCAAGTAAGAGAAAGCACACTAAGCATTAGGGAAGTAGCTAATCATTGAGACAGGGTTATTAAATGGAGGCTAATTAACCAATTAAATGATACTATGATTGAGTAGAATTAACTACATAGCACCTGATAACAGCTCTGCTATGCGGGCCTTGATAAGACTGGGTTAATTGTGATTATGCAATGAAGAATCATTGCAAGATGTGTGTGTGTGTGTGTGTGCACGTGCATGCGTGCGTGACATGCGTGTGTGTGTGCTGTACCTACCCAGAGTGGATGGGGCTTGAGGATAAAGCTACGTTGTCCAGGTTCTCAGTGCCCCAGCTCAGCCGGTACGAATCTCTTTCATTTGCAAGTGACAAAACCTGGCATCCAACAAAGACCCTCTAGTTAGGGACGACGACTAGCTACCATGTACTGCTACTGATTTAAGCTGCTGATGGTCAATATTTTGTCTCAACATCTAATATCCTTACATTTCACAATTTTCTTGCCAACAAATTCCTAAATAAATTAAAGTATTCAGTGTTTCCACCCATAACTCCAACATATATTGTCAGGGTGGAAAAGCCTCCGAAACATCATCATCAAGACATAGATAATAAATAGAGGCTAATTAGCCAATTGACTGATACAATAATTGAGTATAGTTAACTACTAGTCATACTTGTATGGTATCTGATCAAAATGTCTCATTATAATCAATTAAAGGGCTTCCCATAGACAACCAGTGTAGTATTTATATTTAATCAATCAAACTGCATCATATCCATCATATCAGAGGTGGACCACGGTGACTGACCAGTTTTTAGTAAAAAGCCAATATCGGTCTCACACCAATGCAAACATTAACAGCACTGAAATCCTCAACGTAGGCTACCTTGACAGCTGCTCTAGGCTGTAGTTAAGTGGATGAAGATAAATCATATCCCAGTATTTCAGCTGCGATGGTCTTGTCCCTGTACTGTACCTGGTGACTGGTGAGCATCTCATCCATCATGCCCTCATGTTTAGGGGAGTAGTAGACGTGGTGGGTGGGGGTGAAGGACCTGTCCGAACTGGAGCAGAGAAAAAGAGAGGGGGTGAGGCTGATGGAGCCGCATATGGAAACAACACAGCTCACACCAGGGTAGGAAATTAACAAGGAATAGCAGCAAAACACATAATTGAAAGCTACATAACTAATCTCAGAAATCGGGAAAAGTTGTGCATTTAATTAAAAAAAGAAAAAAGCCTGGAAGAAAAACCATGGGAAATTGTAAAGCGGGACAATGTCTTTATACAAGTGGGGTGAACGTGTTTGAAAGTTGTGATAAACACTACTAAATACACCTTGAAATCGGTTCATGTGGACAAAGAAGCCCTCTACAGAACTAAGTTCATTTCCTAGCCAGGATCACAAGACTACAATGGAAAAAATGTATTGAACTGTCAGAGTTGGAACATAAACAAGGAAAACATGATGTTACTAAATGAGTGGACTCATGAGATTTTGCTACACAGGCTACTGAGTTGAGCGCTGATGACTTAAAAAGGCCAAACGTTAGGCCAGCACCAGCACATACCTTTTCATTCGTCTATGTACAGAGATGGAGCATGAGTAGGAGTGGTTGAAAAAGACACACACACACACCAAATTATTTTTCATTGACAGTGCATGCAAATATCACATTTACACACCCGTTCACAAAAACGTTACAACAGCCATCCACAACAAACAGCAAGGCGTACAGGCTCAACAAAGAAACACAGCCTGGTCTCGCAACATTTTGTCTTAAAATGTCAATCAAATGCTCTGTGCACGAAAAGTGAGAGAAACATGTTTCCCCCGCCACAAATGGATTACGTGGAGGAGACACGACTAGAAGTGGGTGTTTGATTTACCTGTAGGTGCGTCCCCCCTCCAGGCTGAAGCGGAGGTAGTTCATTCCATCCAGGTACTGTCCAGGTAGGGAATCATCTCCCAGCTCCCTGAGGTCCTCTGCCCTCAAATACTCCCCTCCGTCGCCCGTCATCGTGTCGTCACCTTGGGAGAGCAGAGAAAGAGTTGGAGGCAAGTTTCGTGGGTGAGGATAATTGAGGTTTATTAAAGGAATACACCCAGTTTTGGGGAGATCAGCCCATTGGTCAATGGCTGTGATGGCTGTGATGCTAGGCCACAAGACTGATGTTTTAATAATAAAAAGTTGTGAGAGATGTTTATTATATGGCCTGTAGATGAATACATTTTAACAAATGAAACATCATTGACTCAATATAGTTGGCTTTTTTCTTTTTTGGTGAACTATTTCAGGTGAGTAACCACGTATTCATCTGCTGTGCAGTGACATTTAGCTGTACACAGTCTGCTATCACCCACTGCCTTCACTTCCTGTGGAAACAGGAAAAGCAGTCCACGCTAGTATAAAGAAGTACATTATTTTTAAATAACACTAAACCAATATCCTACACAAAACTGGCAGATTAGTTTACTTATCTTTTAAGATTATTTACCATTTAGCTTAAGAGCTGCTCCGAGTTCTCATTTTCTCACTTTTGAGATAATGCTAGTGGCCTACTATCACTCAACATAGTGTATGCTAAAGTGTTAGTATGGAGCTAGTATCACTCAACATAGTGTATGATAAAGTGTTAGCATGGAGTCTACTATCACTCAACATAGTGTATGATAAAGTGTTAGTATGGAGCCTACTATCACTCAACATAGTGTATGCTAAAGTGATAGCATGGAGCTAGTATCACTCAACATAGTGTATGATAAAGTGTTAGCATGGAGTCTACTATCACTCAACATAGTGTATGCTAAAGTGTTAGCATGGAGCCTACTATCACTCAACATAGTGTATGCTAAAGTGTTAGCATGGAGCCTACTATCACTCAACATAGTGTATGCTAAAGTGTTAGCATGGAGCTAGTATCACTCAACATAGTGTATGCTAAAGTGTTAGTATGGAGTCTACTATCACTCAACATAGTGTATGTTAAAGTGTTAGCATGGAGTCTACTATCACTCAACATAGTGTATGATAAAGTGTTAGCATGGAGTCTACTATCACTCAACATAGTGTATGCTAAAGTGTTAGCATGGAGCCTACTATCACTCAACATAGTGTATGCTAAAGTGTTAGCATGGAGCCTACTATCACTCAACATACTGTATGCTAAAGTGTTCATGTCATGGGCTGTAACTTTTGCGCTTGCATGTATTCACCATAAATCATTACTTATTTAACCTAAACATTCACAAACAACTGATCATCGATAATAATTTCAATATCTAGCTGAGAATTAGCCTACAGTACAACACCTGAGCCATAGTGCTAATTTACATTCTTGTTTTTTATTTATTTATCATTATTTTATATTTTAGAGTAGCTCTATAATAACATGTATTAATTCTCTCACACAATGACAAGCCATGGATATTCGGCTTCATTCACAGCCATTTTTTTATAATAAGAGGAAGATGCCATTTTTACGGTTTTTCACATTTGGTTAAAAGCATTTCTTAATACTGAGTTTTAAAAACCCTTAATGCAACTGTCAACACTAATACGACCAAACAGTTAATTTCATGCACAAAATGCAATCAAGCTCTCAAAACAATGAAGACATGTCCCAACATTGGATAAGTCAACCAAACCAGAAGATATTGTCATCAGCTGAGTATTTGGTCAGGTAGTCTGTTACACACTGACCCAGAAAACACTAAGAAAAGCTTCAATGCTGCAGTGAGCCTTTGTATTATGTGGATCTTTGGTTGGTAGTATAAAATATGTAAACTGTAGATAATTTACTTATTTCACTTTTGCTTGTAAAACAGCATGGTGCCTCTTGTTTTACTGTGTACTATACTGAGTTATACACAATATAAATACTGCAGAAAAGGCTTCAGTGTTTATTACTTTTTCACATTCTACAGTGATCTGGGTCCAGATGTTTAAATTTTTTCATAATTACAAGACACACACAAAAATATGTACGTCATGTTTTATTATTCAGAATTGTGTTATTCTCACTTTCCTTCCTTACGTAGAGAAATACAGAACAAATCGCAGCTCATATTGACTCATTAAAGAACGCAACATCTTGCTCTTCATTAAGTGATGATTCCATATTATATGGCAGGGGCAGGGCCGGACTGGGACAATAATTCAGGCCAGGAGTTATACACCCACCTAGGCCACCTTGCCCACCCACC
>OMOT01078181.1:0-10406 GCA_900312575.1 Acanthochaenus luetkenii
AAATGGTTTAACTAAATCCTTTGCAGAGTTTCAAAGGAAAGTGTGCTAGTAGAAAAAAACCTTGTATGGTTGAGAAAATGTCAATGACAAAACTGCCATAGTTTTAGTTTAAAGGATACGTTTGCTATTTTGGACCTTGGACCCTATTTGCAGACTTTCTACCATGCAACTGACATGTAGAGACCATCATTTCACTGATTGGTTCAGTATTGAGCTTTCTACACTTTTCCTGCAGGCTCTTACCGAAATAAATATCAGACTATTGGGCAATTGTAAATACTTTGGTAAAACTATGATACATTTGCTTTTCAGAGACGGGAGGCTCAGGGTGTATTCTTACAGGTCTCAGTATGCTCTCCTGTGAAATGTATCGCAATCCGAACATTTTTACGTGCTTGGCATGGCTTGGACATAAGTATTCCCCATGCGCTCGTTTTCTCTGCTGCGCTGAGGAAAATGTGTCGGGGGAGGGGAGCGTGAAGTGCTGGCTGTTTACAAAACGATCGAGGTGAGCAGCCTGCGTTTGTTTATGTGCAGTAACGTCGGCTACTATTTGCACAAATAACTTGGACGATGGATTCTTGGAAAGGGAAACATTATACTTTCACTTTGACAGCACTGCCTGCGGGTTTGAGCCAGAATACAATACTGAACCGATCAGTGAAATGATGGTCTCTACTGTACGTTTCTTTTAGGATAGTATCACTGAGGTGAGGTTAGGTTGGGTGAGATAGCGAAGTGGACCAATGCCAAGGTCTGGAATAAATGAAAGTTAGGGTCAGGAAATTGTCAGTGTCTGTAGAGACATACATAAGGGAGAAAGAGGGGAGCCAGGGAAGGGAAAAAAGACAATTTCCTTTTTGCCTATGAGGTACGAGGTGACATATGGGACATAATTCAGACTTTATCTTGTACATTAGGGGTGTAAAGATTTATCGGTTCGTATTGATACATCGATACGGAGGGCAATAAGGCAGTTCAATCGATGCAACATGCGTGAATCAATTCGTATTGTTGAGAGATTTTCTTTTTTTTTACAGGCAGTTCTATCTAGAGCCTCTTTGGTTCTGTTCAAACTGTCCAATAAAATAAAAACTCCCCAATTCATTTGTTACGTTTGATGTCATCACGCATGCACACATACATGCTCCGTCTTGCCGGTAAACACAAACTGCATGTAGTTGGTCACGGGTGTCAGCATTGCTATTTCACAGTCGCAAGTGAAAAGCAAGGATATCGAAACCCCAGTGGGATATAAAGCTGTGGTATGGAGGTACTTTGGATTCTGTACAAAAGAAGGGAAGAGGGAGAAAACGCATGCAATCTGCAAAACACATTAACCTTCCACAGGATCAAATTGTGATGTTTGTGTTTTGTATTTGATGTTTTTGTGGGTGAGGTATGATGTTTGTTCTGTATATTTGCTGTTTTTTTGTGTATTGTGCTATGTATTGTTGCCAGGGACTGCGGATGAAAATGTGCCTTCTGGCAAAATCTGGCAATTTTACATTGATGTGAAAAGTGAAATGTTCATCAAAGTGCATTGTCCCTTTTAAATAAACAAATAAATAAACAAACATATTGGAATAGCACTTGATATGTTCGACAGGTTTTTGGAGCAGCAGGCTTATCACTCCTTGATAAACAACTTTGGAAAGGGGCCAGTGATGTGCACACACTGGGGAACATTGACATCATCACTCCTGAGGACACAGTAAAACTACTCGGCCCTCTAAAAGTCGCCACTACTGTCATGTCCGAAGAGTAACAACCTACCGTGTCTGTCATCGCACAACTTAAAGCCAAGCTGCTGAGGGCACACAGGATGATGAAAGAGATGGAGCAGACAATGTCTACAGATCTCAGAGACCGGTACATGGATGTGCAGCAAGTCCTGGATATAGCATCAGTGCTAGACTCAATATTCAAGAAAGGCCCTTGTATGAGTGAAGAGGAGAGAGACAACTTTTGAGTTTCTCACGTCAGAGGCAGCAACACTGGGATGAAAAAGTACGTTGATTTGTCTTTTTAACTATCCTTATACCATAGGCCAGTAGTTATCGTTTGAAATATATTGCAATATTGTTGATAGAGTTGATGTTTCCTCTTAGTTTTTGACTGCAAGTTATATATTTGATGATATGTGTAGTTCATGTTTTGCACTGCTCTGTGAGGTCTAACTGTCCTTATTCCATGTGTGTCAGTATATGCTGTTGTTAAGTATGTATGAGTTGTTGTGCACGAATGACATGGAGACTTTGTGTCAGATAAGAAAGAAAAAGAAAGAAAGAAAGAAAGAAAGAAAGAAAGAAAGAAAGAAAGAAAGAAAGAAAGAAAGAAAGAAAGAAATAATACTTTTACAGATCCTGCTTGGGGGGGGGGCAATGTTGGGCATCCCCAACTGTGCCAAGGAAACCAATAATCCTGCTAACAGGAGCATGGTTGGGGCTCAGTTGTGTTTAACTGGAGGCCAGAGCATGGGGAGGAAGGCAGAGGTGTGTACCATGGGAAGTTGCATGCTTATAACGATATGGGGCATCGGTAAGACAGGTGACAGTGTGAGAAACAGCCTGCACACTGGCAGTGTGGGAGGCTACTGCTTTTGGGGTAGACAGAGGTGACAGCATTGTTTTGGTCACAGAAGCGGAAAACTAGGTGTAACTAAAAGCTTCTGGGTAAGACAGCTGAGGAGGATTCATTAATAATGAATGTAGATACAGTAACTGGCTGACATCATAGGCTTTTGGGTAAAGACACAAAGACAATTACATGCACACTAATAAAACAATCATTCCCCGATTATTCAAGTGGTCATGCAAACAGCATAGTGTGATTTCCTCAATCGGATAAAGGCCGTTATCGTATTATGAGAAACCCGATGAACACAGCTAGTTTTTTTCCCCACATTTTTTTGAATTATTCACATGTATACCCATAGGGGCGGATCTACTAAGATCCCAAATACAGGGTACTAATTTGCGTGTGCATTCTAAAAGTTTGCACGTTTGGTTGATGGGCATGTTGTGGGTGATTTACTAAGAATTAACAGGTGCAAACGTGGTGGAGACAGAAGTATTTAAATGAGGGTTTTGCGTGTTTGATGGTTTGCACCATGGAGAGTTTGGATGGGCAACAGAACCGCAAGCGCAAAATGAAATTTGAGCCAATATAATTATAATTATAAGGTTAATATAGGCTACAATAAATGTTAGAGCTGTAATAGATTGTTTTGTGACTGCAGTAATGTGTTTTTCAGAATGATTTTGTGGGGCTTAAGACTATTAGAAATGATTGAGACTGAGTATTTTGTTGGGTAATAATATGTTTAGAATCAATTTGTTCAATAAATGTTGATTTATTGCATTTGCACCTTCCCTTGAAACATATTAAATAAAGACGCAGTCTCCGTCAACTAAATTGCATTCAGGATAGATCACAGTGCTGCATTAATCTATTTAAAATTTCTCCTCCCAGTATTGTACAAAATAGCATATAAACGCCCCATCTTGCATATTAATTGAAGCAAAAATACTAACTGGATAAGGCGTGTTATTTTGCACATTTGAAAGACGCAGTCCTCAGTGCTGTTAGTAGATCAGTTTGTACTTTTTGTGCATGCGCGCAAACGTAACCGGATAGAGAACAAAGTCCCCGGAAGCAGTAAACATCTAACAGCATGATGACTTTTGGACTGATGAGGAAACTTTTTTAATGCTTGTAATGTGAAACAAAAACCTGACCATATGAAAATAAGCTACATGCGGCACCATGTACAAAAGTTTCGGAAGTTTGAGTTTTACGTCACAGAGAAATCAAACTATAGCCCTATTCGGATGGTATTGACATGGATCAATCTGCAATGTTCTGAGTAGCTAGCTCAAGTGAAAGAGCATTCATTACACGTTGCTAATGCTGTGGACACACTGGAACATTTTTTAACTCCAAATGTAGTTTTCAAATGCATCGCATCACATACGCAATGACATATTTCATATGTCTTTGACTTTTTTGACATAAATCGAAGCAGTTTGCGGTACCTACCATATCTGATTGACTTAATCTTCGTCAGAATATTTGTTTTAAACAGCCAGCGAACTCTGATACATCTCAAATTACTTAATTAGAGTTTGTTTGGGGCCGGAATTATTACTTGGGTAGGAGGGGAAAATCAAATGACATGGCCGTTCCGGACGGGATTAGAATGACTGAATAGCGCTGTAATAAAGTTACCTGACCTCTCGTAGAGAAAGTAATACCGTCCGAATGGGGCTTAAGACTGAATCATGTAAACTGGGGTTTTCCCCGTTATCGCATTACTAGAGTGCATGTCAACGATGCAGACAATCAAATTATTGCCATAACTTGATCCAATTACTGTGCATGTAAATGTGCTCAATGTAGCGTTAAGGAGACAGGGTGGTGAAAAGTTTGTGGCTAATATGACTGTGGTGACTGTTAAATCACTGTAAACAAGTAAGTAACCTCCAAGAAAACACATTGTAGCATCTGCAAACAACTCTCCATTTTGTCGTCGTACAGAAAGTTCAATTTCCATGCATGCAACGTGTTCTTTTAGTATTCTGCTTATGCTGAGGTCGAGCAGCTGAGGTCTCATATTCATAGAGTCATGCCCTTGGCAATGTCAATCAAGCCCATGCAAATGGGGTGGTGGGTTGAAGAGTGGAAGGGGCATGGGACACGACTGAGCCTTCCATTGCTTAATGGCCTGATTCATAATAAATCTCTTGTCTAATTATGAAATGGTCAAAAGTAATTAGATTTATGCCACTCGTTTTCTAATGAGGGTATTACCAATTCTAGCCTTTCTCTCTCTCTGCCACACAAATTATAACATCTGCCTATGTGACATGTTCTTTGAAGCGTGCACAATACAATGAATATGAAACTTTGGGTTTTTCACTTGTTCTCCCTGTTGCTAACAGGTATTAAGGGGGGGATGTAACGTTCTCTGTCTTTGTGTGTGTGTGTGAGCATGTGTGTGCACATGTGTCATCATATATGTGTCCCGAGTGTGTGTAAAGTGACACCACAGCATAAGCATGTGACATCATGTTTAGACAGCTGGAAATCTACCGACGGCATTAGTAGGTTGGGCCCTCCTTTGCGGTAGATGATCCAGTGACCTCATACAACATGGTATGTGCAAGGTCTAAGCACATAATTGATATAATAACCTCCTCTTAACGTACTTTCATCTTTCACCCCTAGATACACATGGACCATGTAGGTACTTGTGGGTTACATTCTGTTGACAGATATGTAAGTGAACAAAACAAACCAAAAATAGACGGCAAAATGTGTCTCCCCACCAATTTAGAAGTAGGTGTTTTTCCTTGCCTCTCTGTATACTATCTATTCTGCATCCACGCAGAGTCTCAGTCAGCATCTCCTGACTCTGAGGCGAGCTGTCACCGAGCTGTTGAGACTGTGTGATCTGTAAGAGGTGGAAATCACATGTCTGGATGTTGCCTTCTGTGTGTATAGGGGCCGAGATTAAAGTCAAATTTAGATAACAGTAGCTGTGTGATTTAGTTGAATTGGCACAGACCCATTATTAAAAAAATGCCTGGCAGTGCTTGTTACCTAACACATTATGTAACAGTTGCTGTTAGGGGTGTGTGTGTGTGTGTGTGTGTGTGTGTGTGTGTGTGTGTGTGTGTGTGTGTGTGTGTGTGTGTGTGTGTTTGATGGACAGCAGACGGTGGCAATCAGGGCAAGCAGTGGAAGTGTAGCAGATGTTTCACTGCTAAAGCTGATGATGCAGTATGTTCTTAAAAACATTAGAGATACCACAGTTTAAATTCCTCTACTTGATATTAGTTACGTTTTTTGATTATTTTTTGTGTACATTCAAACACCATAATCCAGGTTAGTCTGCCAATTGCAGTTTTCCTGCTACGAAGAGGTGATACACTTTTTTGAAGCTCCAAGGCAGTAAAGGGGATAACCAAGCTTCCGCACAAATAGAAGACAATGATTTGAAAAGATATATAGAAATACAAGGAACATCGCACGCTCCCAAAACCAGAGACATGATTATCTGCATTAGCACAACACATTCTCAGTGCAACTGCCTCAACACAACTATAGAGGCGAAGCTATTTCACCTGGGCATTTCATATACTGTAGACTATATGTAACTTAGTTTGACATCATTCCATCTTTGAAAAGCATTTCCAAGAACCACATGTGCTTTTGAAAGCCACTTATCATATTTGCCTGTTTGCAGCAGAGCTCGTTTGAGCAGCTTTGTCAATGGTGACAGTGGTATTTAGCATTAGCATCTACTAATATAGTACGTGGATGTTAACTAAAACGCATCACTTCCCATGCGACACTAATATTTCCCGCCAGTGTACTATCCAGTACACCGCCAACTTGGCTGTTCCAGAGGGTCTCATGTTACGTTGATGGTTTCATTGGAGCTTGGAAACGACATTTCCAACCGTAGCATTTCAAAGAATTGAATGTTTTGCCACAAAAAGGTCATCACATATAACTTTCATATTGATTAACTTATTGCATGGGAGCCTCATGAATGGGGCGGCAGTAGCTCAGGAGTTCCTGCCCCTGTCATTTAGCTGCTGGGACTGGCAATTCAACTATCCAGTCAATAATCAGAGAATGGGAAATTGCATAAGAAATTGAAAATTAACAGAGCATTCTTTTTCAATATGCCTGTAAACAGCTTAATCAGATTATTTTCATGAACAGAGAAAGGGCAATAATTAGACTGTTGTGTGCATGCAAATGTAGTTAATGAACGGGAGACAGACTGTATGGACTTTATTTACAAAATCAGCTTCATTTTATACTATCAGCCCTGATCTTGAAAATGTAGTGCACATACAGTATGTACATACTGTAACCTTCCCACCAGAAGGGCCAGTCACCTCTTCCATCTTTTCCAATTAATTCCCAGTCAAGCTGTACAGTACACTGCTGTGACATCTGTTCTCTCCTTCCTCATTATGGGAGTGAATATGAACCTATTCCTACTGTGTTGTCCTAGGATTCTTTAAGTTTTACATACAATATGTCAAGGCTGAAATTCATTGCCAGGCTTGCCAGGATATACAGTTGTATATACACATTGTGTTACAGTAGTGTGTGTGTGTGTGTGTGTGTGTGTGTGTGTGTGTGTGTGTCTTAAGAGTGAAAAATGACACAATTGAAACTGTAACCCATCCATGACTTTTGCCAGTACAGCTTTAGGCACGGAGCTTGAACTCTTTTTAAATCTCAACCTGTGTAAATGGTTAATTACCAAAAGTCTGAACTGATTTCCTGTCATGATGTCAATGTGTCCACATGGATGCCATCCAGCCCCTGCAGCGGTGTTAGAGAGGAGCCAACACGTTAACTCTAATCATTGCAGCCCTCTGGGCTAAACTCAGTGACATATATCACATTAAGAGTGATGTCAAAGGTTCCTAAAAAAACTTCTGCTGTTTCGGGTTTCGTCTAACTGAGTTTATTAATTTATCGAAATCAAATCCAAGGAAAATTGGATTGATAGCTTTTCTCTGACAAGAGTTTGACAAGTTCTATAATTTGACAGCACATGATGTGAGGGTATTTTCCCTGGTGGTTTCTCTTCTTTCCAAACAGTCAATGACTGCTTAGGGATCAATGGAGACAAAACAAACAGATATACAATTTCATTAGTACAACTCATCTGGCTCTCTGTTGGACAGAGAAGGTGCATGGTCAGGTACGTAGTGGTGCATCTATTGCCTTACACAAATAATGACATACATGTACTACACTAGTACTACACTAATCAAATACATCATTATTATAAACTTTATTTACAAAGCATTTATCTAAAAACAGAATTTACAAAGTGCTTGACAAAAAACTAAAGAAACAACACAACATATGGAATGAAAATAGTTTGTCCCGGCACCTATTCCCCGCTCAGCCGTCCTGGTGGGGGATTCCTCTTTGACCTGGTCCACCCAAGGTTTCTTCCATTTCTTTTACCTAATAAGGTTTTCATGGAAGTTTTTCCTTGCAGCCTCGAGGGTCAAAAGCTGGTGGTGCCGGGTGGTTTATACCTTGTAGAATAGGTTGGCTTGCTATGTCCTGCTAAAATGTATATTGTGTCTTGTGCTTTGTTCTGTCTCCCTGTGTTTGTCTTATACTATTCTGTAATTCCATTGATTGTTTTTCAGGTAGATCTAGTTTGGCTCATTTCCTGTAAAGTCCTTTGAGACAGACAGATAAATAAATGAATTTGAACATGAAAAATAAATCAAACAAAGGCGCAGCCCTGGTTTCTGCGGATACCATCGCCAACCGCGCCCCCATCTATCAGCCTCTATCACTTATCTGTTTCTTATGACACTGTCACTGCCTATGTTACTGTCCTTCCACTGTTTATCCCGGCACCTATCGCACGCTCAGCCGTCCTGGTGGGGGATTCCTCTTTGACCTGGCCCACCCAAGGTGTCTTCCATTTTTGTACACACAAAAGTACATTTTGTTAACAGTAGTCAAACCAACCGTATATCACAGTCTTCATCAGCTAAGCCTTCAATAGGAATAAGTATCATTCATAGTTATAAGGATTTTTTTCTCTTAAGTGAAATCAACAATAAAAATAAATTAAAAAAGGAAAAGTCTCAAAGCCTGAAGTCAATGGGGAGATAAATCAATACTATTTTGGATCATCAAGTTTTAATCTACGGAGCAACTAGGTAACTACACAACCCAAACCTCTGCAAAACTTTAATGATGCTTTAAATTGACTGGTTAAAGAAAACACTTGGTATCGATATTTTTTACTTGACGACCGATTCTCAAAAGGAAACATCAGGATCAAAAGTGTCGATACCACCCATCCCTACTGTGGGCTCATCATTATTTAAGTAAACGATTGGAGCCAAGGGGAAGTAGTAGGAAGTGATTTTGGGTTACTGTTTCTGTTCAATTCAGATAGAATGGTTAATAATTAATACAAAGATTGGAACAAGACTCCTCTGCCGAAGAGATAATCAGTTGGACAACTGTGTGGTTGAGCAGTCAGTTTTGCTGACAGTAGCACAGTGGCAGTGTGCATCAGAATCAGCATGGGTTTGAATACAGCTATTTCTATTTACCTATCATTTTAATATAAACATGCAATACTTCTTTTAAACTAAGAAATATGTCAATATAAATCATAACTAGGGACATACTGAATGGCCAACGTTTAAATATATTCCTGCACAAAACTGATTAACTAGATCAGGGGTGCTCAATAGGTCGATCGCGATCTACCAGTCGATCGCAAAGGTAGTGTGGGTAGATCGCATGACATTAAAAAAATAGACGTCAGCCTATCATCCATCCCGTCACTTGATTGATATACAGGGCAGCCAGTCAGATGACATCGGACTTTTTCTGACACTTAGGTCACTGCGTATGCGCAAACGGCGCTAAGTGCAGCCAACCTTATTGATTTTGTTTGTCTTGTACTTAATTCTGTTTCTGTTTGTCTTATACTATTCTGTAATTTCCTCTGATTGATGTTCAGGTAGATCTAGTTGGCTCATTTTCTGTAAAGTCCTTTGAGACAGACATGCTTGTGATAAAGGGCTATATAAATAAATGAACTTGAACTTGAACTTGAACCTAACTAGCGAGTTACCTCCAATTTTTAGCCCTCGGTTTTTTCTCTTAAACTTAAGAAAGGGTATAAAATGGGGGAGCTGGACCAAGTAAGAAGACATAAACGTATCACTTTCATGCGGAATGGGAGGAGGACTTTTTTTTCACGATGACATTTTCGAAGAGCGTTTGCCTCATCTGCCAGTCTACCATCGCAATACCGAAGAAGGGAAATGTGGAGCGGCAGATTGCGAGTGTTTCTCACAGCAGTTGGACGAATCTACGGACGTGAGTGACAGCCCAGATGTGCATTTTCATTCGCATGGTGTTTACTGATATCACTGCAAAAGAGGAGCTATTAACAGTACTGCCCATGAAAGAAAAGACGCGAGGAGAGGACATATTTCAGTCGTTCAAAAACTTTATCGAGAAAACCCAGCTCCCAGTGTACAAATTGGTGTCAATCACCACGGATGGAGCACCCGCAATGGTTGGCCGCTTGAATGGATTTATTGCCAAGTGCAGGCAGGACGATGCTTTCCCGGACTTCCTGAATTACCACTGCATAATCCATCAACAAGCGTTATGCTATAAAATGCTGTCCAGAGATTAAGGAGTTTTTCTGTGTAACTGGACATGCAGAATACAAGCAACTAAATGACGGGTCAGTGGCTGTTAGACTTGGCATTTTTAACCGATCTGACAAACATGTTGAATGACCTTAATGTAGAGATGCAAGGAAAAGACAAAACAGTGATCAATATGATCAGCTCAGTGCAATGCTTTCAAAC
>OMOT01078185.1:0-17595 GCA_900312575.1 Acanthochaenus luetkenii
ATTTGATTCATCTTTTTTCAATAAATATTGATTTCTGTTCACATGCAGGGTGTTTGCACTTTCCCTTGAAACGTATTAAATAAAGACACAATCTCCGTCAACTAAATTGTGTTCAGGTTTGATAGATCACAGTGCGTGTGCTACATTAATCTATTTACATTTTCTCCTCCCAGCATTGTGCAAAATAGCGTGTAAACGCCCCATCTTGCATATTAATTGAGGCAAAAGTACTAACTGGATAAGGCGTGTTATTTTGCACATTTGATAGACGTAGTCCTCAGTGTGCGCTGCGCATTTATTTGTGCGTGCTATGAGTTTGCACACGTTTTTACACACGCAAACATTTAGTAGATCCGGCCCAAAGTATGTCAAGCTGAACCATACAAAATACGTTTCTGACCTATTTTTGGGCTCCCTATCAGCGCCTGATGGACATTTTCCAACTGATTGAGTTCTATAAGCACGAGCAGTTGGACACAACACCCAAGCCACGGTGATCATCCTTGTTTTGTGCGTGAAGTGGGATCTGGCATTTGCATTTCAGAGTACAGGAGTACATAATATGAGACCGTGACTGAAGTCAAAGTGTGTGAATTAGAGCCTTGCTATCAAGAGCATTAAGTCAATCAAAAAACTGTCGTCTATTGTCATTTGCTTAGGATTGTAGATACAGAAAATATCTATAACATTATTTTTTTACTGTAGGATTATATTGTTCTTTCTTTGCGGACATCTAATTATAACAAAACAACATGGGTAAGGACAGCGCATACAAGCTAGAGGGTTCCACTATCCTCATCTTGAGACATAACAGCATTACTACTACCACACATCATATTACGCTGTTGCAGTTTCATTGTTGCTCTGGCAAGGTTGAAGCAACTCATTTTGCACTCGGGATCATGAAAAAAGACAGGGTTTTATTAAGAAGTCAGCTCTAATAGGAGGTGAGGTGAGGTTGCATATGATATATGGATTGTTCTATCTGTAATGATATTCCGCCGAATAAATGGTCTCTAGCATTATCAGCTTCAGTCAATATAATCTCCCTGTGAAGGTCTTCATTAATCATACAGGCTATGGCTAATCATGTCCGTCTACTTGAGCCCCCATGAGCATCTCACCTACTTATGTTATTCTAATACATTTTTCACACTACAGTCCAGAGGCTGCAGAGAAGCTAAAAATTCATACATTGTCTTCTGTGACATTTCCACAATGTTTCCCATCCACATTTACCCCCATTCCCCACTCTGCTTACCTGAAACATGTCCTCCACTAGCTTCACCTTATCTTTGCAGTTCATTTATTCCATATTAAATCACTTGTCTCAAAGCGATGTGACTATGAAGATGAGATTCTCAGTTGGTCATATTAATAACCTTTATGACAATATATGTCTAAGTTTGTATTTTTTAAAGTATACTGAAAAGGGATCTCCCCCTAAGTAACCGCATATCAATGAAGAAGTAATAATTTCAAGAGTCCATCATAAAAAGGAGACAGCAGGGACACGGTAATAGGAGCATTTTGCTTATTGTTCTTTATTCAGTTATAAAACGACCATTGTGATGTTATCATGAAGATGATGTTAAGACCTGAAATGATCACTCATGACATTACTCTAGAGCTCCCTGAAATGCAGCAGGATGCAGGGCTTTCTGCAACGACTGTTTCCGATCGTGCGCCCTCTGAAAGATATGGATCAGTGGGATCTGCAAGGGTCATTGCTTTTATCAGATGAAGGTGACAGCTGACAAGAGCAAGCGCTTGCCTGCTTCACCAGTCAAACAGACAAAATACTATTTATAGGCTGTACAACATATTATCTTACTACATGACGTTTTCCATAAATATGGCTTTTGAGTTATCAAGCTGTCTAAGGCACATTTTTAGATGCAGTGGATGGCTTTGGCATTGTTCAGCCAACCATGCATATCAGCTCTGGGAATGTCCTTTAAACCTCGATTGAGCTGATTCTCTGCAAGATAAACGACTTAAACTGATTACCAACCAATGACTAATTGCGTTGCTTATCGATTTTCAAACTCATAATTTCTTTCATTTTAAATAGAGCTCCCTATCCCGTTTCTCCCCAGAATATTTAATACAGTAATTGCCCACTCTCCATTTGCAGATAGCAGTATTTTTTGCAGCTGACAAGTCCCCAAGGGCACATAATTATTTATCAGTTTTGTTCAGTTCTTTCATAGCACTTTATCATGCAGTGCAAAACACACCCCATCCCCCGTTCCAAGGGCTGTGATTAGACTCTTGTTGAGCTTCAAGCTTCTAGTCTTTTACATTTTTCTTTAAGCGCTATATCTTTTCAGCACAGCTTTCCTATATCCAGTACTTTAAGTTATTTTTGTCATGGTGTTGTACAGTTGCTTTGGAAAAATGTATTAATTATCAGCTGTCACATTTAATAACAATTCTGTGTGTAATTTTGAGTTGTTATCTTTATTTTTAAAAACATGATATTGGCAAAGTCTCTTTATCAATCAGATTGCATTCCTGTGAAGTATTAGAAGAACCGGTTGACAGTGATGAGTTGTGACAGCCCCAACTGTAGCTTACATTTCAGAGAGGATATTATTGTCAACCTCTGTGGACTCTTTCACTTTAAAGGAAGACGTTTCTCTCTTGTTCTGTTACAGTTATGATTTTACTCAATTTGGGACTTTGATGACAGTGATGTATATGCAGTGAACCTGTGGTGTCTTGAAAGAGGAGAATGTGAATGTTTTTCCTGATTTCACTCAGCGATGTCTCTGAATCTTGACATCTCCTTACTCTATCTGTTTATATTTGTTTCTGTGTTTCTGCCCAACAAGATGTTTGCATCTATTGCAGAACTTTTGTTGCAAATTGTTCCCCATAGCATTTGAATTTGACTCCCAACTATTTGATGATGAGGTATTCGTTGTGTTCAGATACCACATACATATCCCTTCAGAGTGCAACATACATTTGCAAACACTTATTTGTCTCAAAACACCATCTATTGACAACTCCCCAGGATTTCCCCCCCAAAATGTCAGTTGATTATGTATTTGTTTAATTAATTAAGCCCACGTGTATTATTACCATTCAACACCTCTACTGTTGAAGCACAAGCCTAACATATACATAATTACTTAATTGTAATTGTTCTTAATTGGATAAAGGTTAGGTAAATATAAATATTGAAACAGGCAAAGTTTGCAACTAAATGAATAAAATGACAGTTGATGATTTAACTAATTTTAGCAAACATTTATTACTATTCAAGACCATAGAGGATACTTTATGAATGTTTATGTAAACTGTGAAATCTAGCCACAAGCTCTGCCTTACCTTTCGCTTTCCCTGCAACTTCAGCTGATTCTCTGCAGACTCTCTGTGACCCTCCACTCAGGAAAAGATGCGCTTTTCTCCATCAAACAGCAAAGCGGCATGATGTTCAGACACTTTTGATTTCCCCCCCATAATGGTGGCGTTTATTTTTACCACACACGGCACACAGCCTAGCTTATGTGCAGAATAGATGTGGCTGAAAACAATGTTAATATGTGTTAATAGAGATAAGCACTTTCACATGTGAGAAACATGGTTTACATGCTTTTTCTTTTGTACTGCAAGTGTAAAACTAGGGCAAAATGTGCCTCACCCATGAGCAGTTATGACCAATTTTACTCTCAGTCACTTGATTACCATCCATCAAGAGGTCAGACTTTTCTTCTCCCAAAAGCAATGGCATGACAGCTCAAGGTGTAACTCTTCACCATCTTCACTGTCTTTTTCAGACTTCGCCAAAGCTGTTGCAGCACGTCCTGTATCATATGCAGCAATGTTACGAATGAAATCAGACAGCTCTTCGTCATTGCTCAGCTCACGGAGCAGACCTCGACATGACCACAGTGTCGGGCTGGTGACACCTGACTGGCCGGCTTTCCCCCGGCACCACCTATCAGCCCCGACTCTGCTCGACTACAGGACTGAAGGTGAGAATAAGGGTGCGATCACACCTACAGTTTGTTTTGTTTGGTCCGAACCATAGTGGAAAAGCTTACTTTGTTGCATTTTTGTATTTGGTTTGTTTAGGTCCACTCTGCCTAGTTACAAGTCACATAAGTAGCTTATTTATTGGATGGAGTTTTGATAACCTGCATCAACATTTTGTCCCTGTAACTTTAACTAAGTATAATGGACTTGTCTATACTCTTTGTTGTAATTTACATTTTTGGGTAAGATCTTCATCGTTCCACTCCCCCAATTCTCTGGTGTTCATACCATTTAAGAGCACCCAAGGAAATAGCTGAAAATGAGGATCAGTCCAGACTGTGGTTTGCCCGCAGTTTATTATGCTAGGCTTTCCAAGCATGAATAACTTGTACTATAAAACCTTGCTTTTTTATTCTCCTGTTGTTGGTTTGGATTACATTCTCAGTCCTAACTAACTGCACCACAGTTTAATTGGAAGAGGACTGGGACTCGCATTTTCAGGCGGTCTTGGTGCGGTTATTTGGTGCCACTCAAGTTCAAATCTCATAGTTCTCACCTGCCCAAATGAATCAAACTAAATGAGTAAACACTCAAGAGTTACAATAAACCACTCCAAACATGCTTTGTGTGAAGGCGCCCTAGGTCCTCTTTGGGAGGAAAAGAGTCAGCTGTCTCTGGTCTGGCCTTCAGAAATGAATCTCACCAATTCATCATCACTGTGCATGGTGGAGTGACCAGTGTCATGCCCTTTGTGAAATTGAAGTGGGATCATGGCAATATCCAGCTCTCTCTCTGCTCCTGTCAGTACAGAAACTACAGATATGATAGATATCTTTGTCAAAAGGGAAGATTGAATACCCCAAACACAGCAGGGAAACATAAATCTACATGGGTCATTTGCTATCTTGACTTACAGTATGAATAACTCTAGAGGACATAATGACAGGTTGATGCTTCAATATTTGATTAATCTCACAGTTTCTTCTTATTCAGTCTGGAGTGCTCAATTAATGGAAATCTGTCACTATTAACTGCCATTTAAAAGGCCACGGTTTTCTAGCCATAAGCATTTTAGAAACTACGGTATCTCACAAGAGTGAATAACTTTGTTTGTCTTTGTGTGGGGGCTATATTAGCTAACAGATAGGATACAACGTACCAGCTTTTTATCCACCAAAAAGTGCCTAAAATCAGTAGTGTGGGAGCATTTTGGATACCTCAAAAATGGCCGGGGGTTGTTGAAGAATACTGATATGCAATTTGCTAAACCTGCTGATGGGTCAAACACATCTAACTTGCTGCAGCATCTCTCAGATCACCATCCATCCTTGCATGAAAGGCTATAAAGGTAAGTTGAAACATGTTTAACTTAAGCAATGAATTAAGAGTTGGACTTTCAGTGTAACGTAAGCCAATGTAAATGAAGCAGAAACGGGACATGTTGGAAGTAATGAACTTAGTCACATAAAAAGTGGGCAAAACAATGCATAATATACTGTATACATCTTACATCTTTCTTTCTTTCCAGTATTATTATTATCTAGCCATAAAACGACTTACATCTCTATAACCAAGTAGAGAGTAATGCCTCTCGATTGTCAGTGATGACAGCAGCATTATACCTGCATTGCATTGGATTGATGTGCAGTGTATAAAGTGGATGCCAAAATGTATTGCAGCTTTGGTGCCTCTGAGACTGACAGATGACTGTGGTACTTGAGTTGAGTGATTAAAAGGGCTCTATAGTGTCAAAATGTCCACAACTGTTTTTTTTAACAGAAACTGTATAGTTATTATTGTTATTTTAACATTGATACATATTTAATTATTGCATATATCTAATTATTAGTCATTGTATATGTTGTTTTTATAAAATTTTGTTTAACCACACATTTGCAAACATCTTTGTGCACTGTATTGAAAACGCATCACCATTTGTCTAGTTAGGCTGTACTTATTCCATCCAGTGACTTTATTTTCCTTCTTTTCATGTGAGTGCTCAGAGTGAGGAGTTATTTATAGGATGTTTCCCTCTCTATCTCGATGTCCTTAAGCAAAAGATCTTTACAAAAACTTAGAGCATGGCTGCTTTTAGGCAGCCCACTCTTGAATGCTTTGAAATGATAACAATAATCCTACTGTAGGCGGACAGAGCTCTAGTAAATATTTTAGCACAGATCAGGCCTACAATATAATGTCCTATTCCACACCTGGACCAGAGCAGGGGATATTGTAGATGGTGGATAGATAAATAGATAAATAGATAGATAGATATTTTGAAAGTGATTTCATTCATCTTTTTTCAATACATGTTGATTTCTTTACACATATAACATATTAAATAAAGACACAATCTCCCGTCAACTAAATTGCATTCAGGTTTGATAGATCACAGTGTGTGTGCTGCATTCATCTATTAAAATGTTCTCCTCCCAGTATTGTACAAAATAGCGTGTAAATCTTGCATATTCATTGAGGCAAAAGTACTAACTGGATAAGGCGTGTTATTTTGCACATTTCAGAGACGCAGTCCTCAGTGCGCTGTTAGTAGATCAGTTTTACATTTATGTGTGCGCAAATCTTTAGTAGATCGGGCCCTTGGTTATTTTGGTAATCAGATAATACAGCATTTGTGAGAAATACTGTAGATTGCCACAGATTTGTGTCATTGGATTATTTATATACTGGAACAAATGTAATACCGGCATCTAGCATTGCCTTTACTGTAGTTTCTTAAACGGCAGGAAGGCCCACAAAAAAATCTCTGCTTGGACTCTATTTAACCCATCACCACTGTGATGGCTTCAGTTAAATAAGCAGCATGGATATGGATATACTGTAAGAAAAGCAGCTATTGTGATAGATTGTGCTGTCACATGTACACACAAAGAGCATAACACAAACTTGATGTTCACTGGGCTTACATTCTTCAAAAGTTAATTATCTCAAAAAGTACATAACATTAATAATAATAATAATTAATACTATTCTCCTGAAGAACACCAAACGAGTGAGCGAGCACAGGGATATTTGAGTGTGTTTGTGCAGAGGAGAGCACTTAAGTCTTCTGAGCTGCAAATTTGAAGTGAGAGTCAGGCTAAAGCTCTCGTTTGAGCACCTCAGAACAAGGAACAGCGTGGCTCAGGCATAGCCATATTTGCATAACATGTACTGTGTTAAGTAACATCTCACTAATTGCATATTTTGTAAGAATTAAGGAATTAGCTTCAAAATGTTAATGTTACTTTAATAGCAAAGAAATAGAAAATGTCACATCTTCCCTATGTGATGAACGTTTCATTTCATCGCAATCATACCATAGAGGGCTTTCAGGTAACGTAACACACCCTGTGGCTGCATGCTTTTGCCAACTTGGCTATGTTATTGCTGGATTTAGCAACTTTCAGACCCACCTGAAGACTTTATTTTTCAAAAGCGACAAGCGAAAAAACATATAAACGATTAAGGGGAACAATGTTAGTTTTGACTCCCAAAAAGCACAAATCTGTACAGCTGATGCTCATTTGTGCTCCTTGCGTGTATAATCCAGTCGTCCTAAACTCAAGTCCTCTGGGCTTAGGGTACTGCTGGTTTTCTATTTCGCAAGGCAGTTTTCATTATAGCTGTCTAATCAGGGACTATTTTAACCAGGGACAGCAGGTGAATGCAATGAACTACTGGGCAGAATAGAAAATCAGCAGTTCTCTGTACCCCGAGGACTGGAGTTGAGGACCACTCGAGACTCTAATCCAAAGAGGTCTGATGATCACAATTCTTCCCATACACCGAGTGGCCGCCTCCTCCTCTATGAGTGGAGACTTTAGCAAATACTGTATATTGATATGCAAATTAGTGTATGACATAGTCTGGCAACGCTGCTCTGGTGACCATAGCGGAGGTCAGCTCATGGGCAACAATACCTGTGAACAGCTGGTTGTGTTTCACCGTGTTGATTTTACAATTTGAATTAGGAAGAAGATCCTAAATTAAGATATTGATATTTGTGAAATTTTGAATAAAAAATGAAGGGCAAGATGTTGCTATCAACCATTACATTAGAGGCAAAAGTAACAGCACTGAAAGTTGAAATTAGCCGTTTTTATAGCTTTACCATTGTGACAGGATTGAAATAAGCACTTAATTAACTTAAAGCACAAAAATGATACTGTATGAAAGATAAAGGTTTTTGCATACATGTAAAATGCTATTTTCCGTCTGTTTTATTGCATTTATTTGTATATTGCAATTGAGTAATACCCTTGTAATGGCCAGAAAAGAGTGCTACTTAAATTGTTCCCCACAATTTCACAATGTCACTGACCCAAATGGGATCATTTTTTGTGGAGAACATGTTTACCGTAGGCTTGTTTTATTTGGTATAATCTTGCGTGTAGAGCTTGAATACTAAACTTCAGTGATGCTCCCCATTAATCAGGGCAATAATCACTTCGGCAATATTCCTTATTTTCTTAATGTTTTGTCTATAGAGAGTGAAGAGCTTGGGCCAATCTTTATCCAGGAGCCAGACAATGTTGTTTTTCCTTTGGATTCTGATGAGAAGAAAGTGATGATGTACTGTGAAGCACGGGGGAATCCATCACCCACATACAGGTTTGGCATATATTTGTCTGTCAACTAATTGCAATCCTACTTTCTCAGCTAATTAGCTTGATTGTTTGAAATTCATTGCACACTATTCATGTTGTGTTTTCAGTTGGTTCGTCAATGGGACAGAAGTAGATGTAGAGGCGGATTACCGCTACAGCTTAATCGATGGAAACTTAATTATAACCAATGCAAGTGAGATCACTGACTTTGGGAAGTACCATTGTAAGGCAGAAAACATCTTTGGAACCATCCTAAGTCGGGACGCCCATTTGCAGTTTGCTTGTGAGTAGCCCTGTTATCTTTCCATTCAACCATTTTCACAGTTGTACATAAGTCCATTCATAGCATGACATACATTGGCATGAAGCTCTTCAAGACTGTTTTGTAAAATATAAAAATTGTAGAGAAGTTTGTGAGTGCCTCTGGCATGAAAAACGAGATAACTCATAAGATGTAAATAATTGGCTTCAAGATTTTCATCTCTGACTTAAAATAAACCTGTTTGGTTCCAGGGGTAAATAAACACTATCTACAGTAATGTTTTGTTGCTGAATTTAGTTCCCACTGGCTGCATCTGATACTGTTGAGTTGTAGTGCTAACAAGGTATGTGCCCTCAAGCGCCATGCCTGAATGGTGAATGAGAGCAAAAAGCACATTTCATCCCCCAGTAATCCCCTGGTGTACCTCCAAAACGTCATCATAGGCTAAGGCAGCATACTTGGAGAGACCAGGGCTATGCTCGGAGGAAAATGCATTGTTGGTTAGAGTTTCCTCAGGAGCAATATCCATAATAGCCTTATTGGCATGCCTTACAGTTCTCAGTGAACCGTTGCTAGAAAGTATAGTACATTGTCTAATATGTTGTTATAGGGACTTAAAAAGTTGTTATGGGAATTAGAAAAACAAATGGTTGTTCAGCAAAAAGGAATGGCGTGTTCTATAGGAATACCCTATTTCACAAATGGTTCACAAATATATATATATATATATATATATATAAAAGGTTTTGCACCATAATTGAAGCAAAATAAAATCAGAAGCAAGATTTTGTGGACCCCTGTGAAAACTAATTGCGCTAAAATAATTCCAGTTCTTCAGCGCAATAAATACATAAATAAATACACCCCTCTATCTGCCCATCATTACATGGGGGAGTGCTTTTTTATACTCTCACTGCTGTGGAATTCTAACGTTCTATTCTGAGCCCATAGAGATAACATGGTGAAAAAAGTTAGTTAGCCACATTTAATGCTAGTAAGTCAGAGATGAAAAGAATTTGAAATTCGAAAAGAGCTTTAGGACGATTGACCGTTAGTATGCTAGAATGGGGATGCTTGAGTCTGAGCGAGCCCTGCAGCTCCGTCTGTCCAGCTGGTAGACAGAGGTTTTTTAGGGCTTCTCTTCTCAGATTTACCATGTAAATGCTGTAGGTATCTTACGGGTGAATGAAGGGCAGTCGGTGTGGGCAGACTAGAGCGTAAACTGTCAAAACCACAACACTTCTTAACCACTACTGCACAAATGATGTTGCTGGTGTTAGAGCATATTGGTAAAGGTGTAGCTCGACTTTGCATAAGCCCAACTGCTAAGACTTGCACTGCAGAGCACACTGCACACTAAAGCATTTCATTTTTGAAGGGCAAATCGAGGGCAGAAAGCAATAAAGCTATACAAATCTTCCACGACAATAGCCTTTCACATTGCGAGCTGTCGGTAGCCAGCTACCGTAGTTTTCTAACGTTATGTGATGAGATTTTGCAGCTCACATTTGCATCAACAAGTCGCTCTCTTGCTCTCGGGTAGATAAAACAACCTCCTAACATCTTGCCTCTATAAACGACGATGTGGGAACAAGATAAACAGAGGGCACCCCGCAGCAAATAATACACATAACCAATAGGATTACAGCCATTCATCCCAGCCAGGTCTACATTTGTGTTAGCTGCATTGAACCAAACAATTAGCAACTGGTCCATACTGGGCAAAACCAAAACACCACATCTCAAGCAACATCAATGACAACTAAAACACCACAAAAATAGACCTCACTAACTTATAGGTATCTCAGGGCTGGAGTTTAGTGCAAATATTGTGTATTTGCTTGACTCTTTGTATTCCAATAGAATCCAATATATTCACATTGCCCTTAAAGTGGCAATCTGAGATCCTTGGTATTTATTTATTTACTTCTTTTTTTTTTGGTAGCATCTTTGGTGCTAAGGGATCATTGATCATAGCTCATGCTAACTACTCCGTTCTTCTTCTGTTTATTCCAAACAAACCACTGTTGCTGCTGCCAGAAATGTAAAACGCATCACTTGTGCACCAGAGGATTTGTTCTGGGAAATACCTACCTGACACTGGGCGTTTAGAACAGCAAATGTACAAGTTTTCATGAACTGACTATAGGTTGAATCAACTGGCAAAAGAGAGTAGCAAAACAAACATTTATATATATGAAAATTCAGATTATTACTTTAACAGATATAAGGCAAAATCCAACTAGACTATACTGAGTTACAATACAGGTCATTATTTATACTGGTCAAAAACTGTCAATGACAGGCTAACACAAATGTTGTTCATGTTGTAAAAAAATAAGCATGATCATTTATCTTAATTTTAATAACTCAACATTAAACAAGCCAAGCCATTCTATTGGGAGTGTTTTGTGGATAAGTTGTGCTAAGAGTTACCTTGACAGGATCCTCTGAGAGATCAGTAGTTGTTGCAGCCTGCTGAGCTTTTCTAAGCCGCATTTAGAAAACCTGTCTTGTCATCTCATGACCAGATTTATTTTTTCTTTAATGTTGTGCATGGGTGTTTTGCAGCTTATGCAGATACGTGCGTGTATGACTGCATCTCTTCAACTTTCTGCAGTACCATTATTCAATAGCATCAATCTGTAGTCTCATACTCACTCTTTAAAATGGGGCCCTCAGTCAGAGAAACAAAGAGGTGCCCTGCGGCATACATTTGGATGCAGAGCCTTCCCTCTCTATTTCAGCATAACGATTGGTGGGTATTTATCACCCAGCTTGAAACTCAATTTATTTGTAATTTTTTTTGTACTTTGTCAGTACTGCACATTCTTATACTGATTTACACATTGGTAAATTATGTACCTCATAAATGTAGTGTCTTAAAGATGTTTTTATATGCTGTCCTGTTTCTCAAACTGAACACATAGAGTAACTCTCTTCCTAGCCTGGAACTTATTTCCTCGCGTTACTAACTGTATCTGCGACACTAATACACAATTTACTATACCGTCTAGTCCACAGGGGTTTTGTTCTGTCAATCTGGCGCACTGAACCTAGCCCTGTTGCAAGGCTTGTAGCGAATCAGGGGAGAGGGAGGACCAACCAGAGCGCATCAGGAAAGGTGCAGGCAAAGCTTTCTGTATTCCATCCGCTGGTCGTGTACGCTGCTTCCAAAGATGTTTCAGTAGGACCCTTTCTCTCTCTCTCTTTTTTTTTTTGTAAATTCCGAGCTGCTGAACTCACACTTGGAATGTTTTTCAGTCGTGACTTTGAAGGCAGCAGGCAGAAGGGAGGCCTCTGATCTTTCTCCCCAAAGACTTCTCCTCTCTCTGCAGACATGAGTCTGGCTGAGGTTCAAGTATCGAGCTACTGTGAGCTCTACAGTAGTAATGAGTCTTAGGTGCTGCTTTGACATGAGCATTAAAAGATTGTCTTTTCCCCCCTGAAATGTTCTACAAAATCTGTACAGATCAGTAGTTAATGGCCATTGATTGAAATCATACTGATCTTGAAATAATTCATTTCCATTTGGTATGTGCTCTTGTGCTGTATTACAGCAAATTTTGTCACTGCTTTTCTGGGTTTGAAAGGTTTATATTTACATATGTTGACTTTTAATTTTTGAGAATGCTTTAATGATTATGATGTTTTTATATAATTCATTAATTAATTAATCATTGATATTGATTAAAAAAAGGAAATGATAGGTCAGTAAGAGTTTCATTTGATACTAATATACTGGTTCCATAAAATATAGAATGATTCTAGCATTGCCTTTACCGTAGTTTCTTAAATGGCAGGAAGGCCTTCAAAAAAATCTCAGCTTGGTCTCTATTTAACCCATACGCAAAGTCGTAATCTGTGATGTTGTTGTTGTTGATTTTTAATTATGTTAATGTTATTTAGATGATCCCAGAGATCACTTGTCAATCAATCAGTGTGTTCAGTGCTGTGACGTCTTTTTTCTTGGATTTTCGGTTAGTGAAGTTTGACTTTCTGCACGTACCAATCTCGTATTTTTCTGCTCAGTCAAGGTGGCTATCACTGCTCATGGTAACTATGTGTACCTCTTCTTTTTATTCCAACAAACCGGTGTTGCTGCTACTGTAAAATATAAAACATCACTTCCTGTGCGGTAGAAGATTTTTCGCAGGAAAGACCTACCCGATGCCAGGTGTTTACAACAGCTAATGTAAAAGCTTTCATTAATTGGGTATAGGTTGAATCACTGTTGTGTTATATCAAAGAGCAGCACAATGGACATTTATTGATTGTCGATTATTACTTTTACCAGGCAAGTTGTTTAAAAACACCTTCACCTACACATTCTGCATCCTAGTCGTTGAAATTAAAGGGACCGTTATGCTGGTTGCTGCCAAGAACAACCACAGTCTTGTATTGTGGGTTGCCAAGTACGGTAGTTCTACTTCAGCAGTTGGATGTATGGAGCGTTGGCCAACATCACTTAGACAGTAGTTGTTTCCGTCTGTGTTTATTTATTCATTTATTTATTTGCTCACTCACTTACTTCATTCCTTTTCCTCTTTATCAGTAGCGCTGCTATTGTATTTGCCCATTATACTACAGGACAGGGCATTGATTAGCTATAACTCATATGATTTGCCTTTGAATTAGAACACAAAGGGGTGGAAGGTAGCTATGCTGAAGAAAAAGACAGGATTGTGACAGCTGCTGGTGAATCAATAGCGAACATGGTGACAATCAGTGGCTCTCCATTCCTATTCTCTGGTGGCAGCTTGTTAGTGCAGATAAATCAACACTAGTCGTCACACATAACAAATGGGCCAAGATGAAGGGATAGTATATCTGTCTAGCAGTCCAAGACATCTCCATAAACTGGCAAGCCGAGCTCACATGTCAAAACGCAGTACAATCTGGACAAGCCAACAGCCCCCAGGCTGGGGGCCCAACATGGAATTGACAGTCCAATCTTTGGATAATCAACTTTAGGGGAAAGGGTTAAGGTGGTGAAGGTGAAGAATCCAGAATCATCAATCATGGTTATTTTAGAATTGGGTGCCAAGTGCATTACAAAAGGAGAAGGTTTCCACCATTTAAAATTCTGCAGCTCCCACCCTGAAACACTGCCTCACCAAAAGACATTGTCTGGGGCTAAAACTGCCCATTCAATGTTGGATCTACCCTCTTCCAAAAACAGGAAGTGGTCGGCTTGGCCAGATTGATTTTTGTTGTGAAATAAAAGCTTGCAAATCCAGTTGGCATGACAGGCTACTCCCCCCTCCCTGGCCGATTCTACTGCAAATGCAACAATCCCTATGAAATATTTATTCTCCTTCTTTATTCTTGCTGGGCTTGGAGGAGCTATTCTTCTCTCCAGTTTCTTATCGCTTCTTCAGGATTATTTATTTTTCTTGGTGAGTTGGTCATTGCGGATCACATTATTGAATAGGATCAGTGTGTAGGCTAACGCATAAACTACACAGCATGCATAACATTTGCATATCCGAACTTGCAATACGGCATTTTAAGCTGCTACACCAGGTCCGTTCTTGTTCCACCGCGGTCTGCTGTAGTCCAACAAAAATAGAAGCCATGCATATGTCCAAAGTTGCGATCCCACTCCGTTTCAGATCCGGCAATTTGACGATGCGACCAAGAACCTGTTTAATATACTGTTGCAATTTCATTATCATTTAGATATTTATTTTTTTGTATGTTTTTTTTCCCTAATCTTTTTGACATTGTACAGTTTGTGGCATAGGGGCATTCAGTGAGCTGAAAATTCTGCCCAGTTTGTAGTGTACAAGGCCTTTGAAGCTTGGATACAATTTGACAGGAAATTGACTTTTTGAGATGAAGGCCATGAGCCTTGATCCTTCTTTAATGTGCCAGAAATTGAGAAGAAATGCAGGTTTCACAAGTCACTCTGAGGCATAATTATCCAACAGTTCCACGGTAATGGTAAACATTGCTCCTCAAAGTGATGGAATTAAAGTGGTGCAGACACAGAAACCTGCCCTGGGTCAGCAGCTTGTCACTTGATTTCCACAGTTTGGCACTGCATCAACTAGAAATTAAACCGGCAGTGTTAGGCCCCAAAAGGCTAAGAAAACCCAGGACTGAGTCAAACCTGCTTTGTTCGACATACACAGAAAACCAATCAGGTAAAACAACAGACTGCTGCATTAGTATGCATGTATTCATAATACAGGTAAAATAGTATATTTCAAATAGTAATCTAATAATATGCTGCCCATGTTGATGTCCTCTCCACTGTTTGTCCCGGCACCTATTGCACGCTCAGCCGTCCTGGTGGGGGACTCTTTTTGGACTTGGCCCATCCAAGGTTTCTAACCTAATAAGGTTTTCTTGGAAGTATTTCCTTGTATGCCTCAAGGGTCTGAGGCTGGTGGTGCTGGGTAGTTTAGGCCTTGTAGAATAGGTATGGTAGGCTTGCTATGTCCTGATAAAATATTCTATTGTGATTGAAGATTTGTGACCAGCAAACAAAATTCACATGTTTCCCTGTGTTTGTCTTACATTATTCTGTAATTCCATTGATTGTTGTTCAGTTGGATCTAGTTTGGCTCATTGTAAAGTTCTTTGAAACATGCTTGTGATAAAGGGCTATATATATAAATGAACTTGAACGTAATATAATAATAATAATAACTTTTATGGATTAGGCTGTTCTGCTTGTCCCTGTATGAGAACACTTGAAGGTGCAATATAAAACCCTTTTCAGTGTAGGCTTTATTTGTGAAATTCTTTTTCGTTTTGGCACCTTCAAAATTATCTTGAATAAATGTTTTTTTTGTGTTTAGTTTTTTGTTAGAGACTGAGAAGGATTGTCCTTGTGTCCTCTTTCAGATCTAGGTGCCTTCAGTGGGAAAACCAGAGGGGAGGTGTCTGTGCGCGAAGGCCAGGGTGTGGTGCTCATGTGTACCCCTCCCCCCCATTCACCAGGTAAGAATTTACACCTTCACTCATAGCCTTGCACCAGAAACAAAACTATGTCGATACCTTCTCTCCACTGCAGCCGAGATTGTCAATACACCCACCACTATTCATCACCATTCCTATGACAACAAGAAATGTCGTTATTATTCTACCAAGGAGGTTGATTATTCTCATTATTTTTAGGGGGGCATTCATTTGATCGTCTATCAATCCATCTGTGTTATTTGAATGATGAGTCAAATTTACTGGATCATTAGAAATGAAAATAAATCTTACACAGCCAATTATTTCACATAGGCAGAGAAGCATGCACTGCTTTTAAATGGCATATCTTGAATATCCCTCTCTGCAGTTGTCCTCTAATGTAAGCTCTTATGTGAGCCATGAATCATCCATGTTTTCTGTTTGCATCAGCTCTGTTGTACTGCTGCAATGCACCCGTGGGACTGTTTGCCAACTGCTCTTCAGCACCAGCTCCCCTTTCTGGGTGTCATTTTGCATGACATGGTCGCAAGTAGAAAATCTGTGACACGATAGCTGGTTAAACACAGACGCACTCACAATTAAGCGTTTTAAGTGTAGTGCATTGTAGTCCATTCATGTCAGCACAGGTGTTGGCTTTGCTCCAGGTGTATGCAATATTTTAGACTGTTTTTACAGGACAGGCTACTGCGCACGCACACAGTCTTTTCTTTTTCCAGCTTAAGCAAGGATTTCTTTTGAATGGTTACCAATGTGACTGACATTAAATAAAGTTAAACATAGGAGGTGAGGTTGTAGAATGAGGTCAGCGTTCTGTCAGCGTTCAGATTTCTGTCGTTTAATGTTTGTTGTTTAAGGTTTCAGCCACGATGACAAGAGACCCTCATGTTATATGGCTTGTATTAGTCTTATTGAGTGGACCAATACAGAATACATTACATAAATCATTACTCAGCCGTACATTTGAAGTGCAATTCAGAACAGTAAGATTATATGTCAAATTACCTAAATGTTTGCATTCTAGTTTGAGTGTTCAAATGACAGTAAGCCATGGCTATACAATAGTAAGCACACAGAAGGTTAACATAGCATGAGCTATCTAGCTAATGAGGCCTTATCTGAGCAAATAAGCAAACATCACTGAAATTCTTGTTTTTTTACTTACGGACAACATTACATTACATTACATCATTTAGCAGACGCTTTTGTCCAAAGCGACTTACAATAGTACATTTTTCGTCAACATTAGTCAGACCAACTATACAACGCAGTCTTTCATCAGCTAAACACTTCAATAGGAACAAGTAGCATAAAACACTTCAATAGGAACAAGTAGCATGAAACACTTCAATAGGAGCAGTAGCATTAGTTTTAGTTTTAGCATTAGAGTTGTTAGTTTAGAATGTATTTTATTTTATTAGAAAAAAAATTTTTGGGGGGAAAGAAAAGAGTAGAACGAGATGTTTTAGATAGGTCAGTTCAGGTAGGGTCTAGGTGTAGTCGGAAAAGATGGGTTTTTAGTCTCCTGCGAAAGATGGGTAGCGATTCAGCTGTCCTGACTGAAGGGGGGAGCTCATTCCACCATTGCGGTGCCAGGGATGCGAAGAGTCGAGCCCGTGATGAGCGACTTCCAAGCCCACGCAGCGATGGGGGGGCTAGGCAACCCGCAAGAGTGGAGGAGCGGAGCGGACGAGCTGAAGTTTGGAACCTGACATGGGATTGCAGATAAGGAGGGGCAGTTCCATGTATTGCCCTGTAGGACAGTACCAGTATCTTAAATTTGATGCGCGCCGAGATGGGAAACCAGTGAAG
>OMOT01078186.1:0-29989 GCA_900312575.1 Acanthochaenus luetkenii
GGGGGAGAGAGAGAGAGATAGAGAGAGAGAAACACACACAGAGAAATAGAGAGAGAGAGAGAGAGAGAGAGAGAGAGAGAGAGAGAGAGAGAGAGAGAGAGAGAGAGGCTTTCTGCTGGCTCTGCATTATGAGCGGGAGAGAGAGACTGAAGGAAGATAGGAGTGAGAGAGCGAGCGCTAGCAGCAGTTAAGCAGAGGGCCTGTGCCAAGAGGAGGAATGCAGCACTGCATTATGAAAGCCACAGGATAGGTCCAGCTCTCTGCGAAAGATGAAGCAGAGAAGCAGGATTCAGACAATACAATCTGTCATATAGGCACAGTTATTGTTCCAATGCAAGCTATAGTAAATAATGAAAACGTCATTCATTATGATATACAGCACAAAAATGTGTTGAACAAGATGCCTATTTCTTTAAATGGGATGAAATTAGTGACATTGTCAGAGACTGTTACACATTCCTGAGCGTGTACACTGTGGCTAACATTAAATGAGCCAGATGAGGAAAATGTCATATACGAAAGCTTGTCACACTAGGAAAATACCTCTGACTCCCCTAAGTGTAAGTATGGGACGAGACTGGGAAGATTCTATTTCAGGGAATTGGAAAGGGGCCACGTGAGCTTCATCGACACAAAGGAAAATGCCACAAGCTTTGATCTCTCCGCATCTCCTCATCCAGCTCACATCATGAGCAAAGCCCAAGACTCAGAGGGGAGAAGAAGAGCACATGCAATGGACAGAACAGGGGTTTATTAGACTTTCCATGCATGGTTTTTAGGTCAGCCTGAGGCCAAGCTTTGCATACACCTGCCTCTTTGCAAGCAGGGGGCTCCAGCCTTGGCATTGAGCTGTGTTGTCCCTACTAGCTAACCGTGTCTTTGGGGCCACTAGCACCTTTTCTTCAAAGACCAAAGCTTTGTTTGATAAAGGTGTTTGATAAAAGATAGCCAAACTATCAAAACAATTATTGTGATGGACATCAAAGTAGATTTTCAGTTTGCTTGAAATCTAAAATGGTGGACAGCGCTGTGGAGCGATTGTACAATTAACGGATTTGTGATATTAATAATGAGGCAACAATCATTTCAGCCTATAAGAAACATCCCTTGAAGCAAAAGCTGACATTAAAGGAATGTAGGAAGAAAAGTCACTCAGCCAAGAAATATGATGGTCCAAGACTAAATGTAATTTTTAAATAGGGTAAGTGTGTCAACACTAGTGAAAACACAATGATAGTGACTTACATTGATACCTGAACTGCCTTATGTAGTGTTTTGACATTGACATTGAAATGCATCTTGAATTATCCCCAAATGGGAAATTGAACCACTTGCTCATGAATTTTCTTCATCCCAACTCTGTTTCTCCAGGAGGGTCAGGAGCTGATCCAGGAGAAGCCAGAGTTGCGCTCGGTTGTGCAGCAGAAACTAGAGGAGATCAGGGAGTGCTGGTCCGACCTGGAGAGCACAACCAAGGCCAAGGCCCGCCAACTTTTTGAAAACAACAAGCCTGAGCCGGCGATGAAGAGCTACTCGGACCTGGACAACCAGCTCTCCCACCTGGAGCAGCAGCCCCCCCAGCTGGAACAGGCACACCATCTGCCCACCTTCAATGAGCAGCTCCAGAAATTCCAGGTAGATCTCATGGCTCTCAAGAGTCTCACGTAGAATCTTGGAGCTATCTTTGGCAGTCGTCTCTCAGGACGGTGTCTGCACCCTGAACCCAAACGACCCCTTCCAATGTGAAATTGTCCTTTTGTCTCGCTATAGCAGATTGGAGTTTTAGTTATACAAACATTTATCTGAGGCAGAGCTGCTCTCGAGGCAGAAATAATCGTATTTGTTGAGTTAAACCTCAGTGGGCAAAGAAACAGATTTTCAGAGCGCAAGTAAGCTTGGCAAACTTGAATGGCAAAGAAAGAAGTTTGGTCAGAATATTAATAAACTATATAAATGCAATGACCATTTTTTAATTCTTCATTCATTTATGACCATGGTAGTCAGGATCTTGGAAGGTCAGCAATCTTTAGCTAACTAGCTCACCTAGATAGCTAAAGGCTAGTATGGCTCGTTTTAACTTAGATGGTCAGCTAGGCCAACTAGCTAGTATGGTTAGATTGCATTTTTAGATTGCGTTTGGCTTCATAATATCAGCTACCTTCTCTCTTACCTCTTGCCTTTTTCACGTGGCTTCAGTCCATCATTACTTAGCTAGAAAATCAATGCTTCTATGGCTTTGCCCATTGACTCGACCAATGAGATTATTTCTGCCTCCAGAGAAGCTCTGCCTCAGAGAAATGTTTTTATAACTAAAACTCTGCCTTGATAGAGGCCATGTGTTTGACATATACTTCCACTCATTGTAGTTCATGTAATCGTCCTCAGCCCTAAAGTGTGTCCACAGAATCCATTGTTTTGGCATGTTTTTACACACGAGGTTCATTGGCATTAAAGAATGCACCATATGCTTTGTTCTTAAAGCGATGCAACCCATTACGTAACATTGAAATGCTCTGATAAGAAAATAGCTGTGTGTTTGGCCATCCCTCATCTGACCTTCCCCTTCCCTCCGGCACAGACCATGGAGTCTCAGATAGGGGACTTTTATAAGGATATTGGAGATCTGGGAAGCTTGCAGGGGGTCTGCCTACCCCAGCGAGAGCTGATGGCAGGCGACAGGGAAGGTGGCGAGCAGTCAGGCGTGGTACAGACCCGCATCGTCCGCCTCATTGAGCCCCTGAAGGAGAGACGCCGCATCCTGCTGGCTTCCAAAGAGATGCACCAAGTCGCCCAGGACCTGGAGGATGAGATAGTGAGTGACACATTTCCTTTCTCTGAGGTTCCCATCCTTTACTTTCACAGTTTCTCTATCCCATACATCAATGTAGCTCCTTTTTAATTCATTTATGTACATCATTCAGTGTTAGTATCAGTATCATTTATCCATTTATATACTTTTAAGTAATCAGAATGAAAAAGATTGTAATTGATACATCATAATGGCTTAAATGTTTGAAACTGTAGGTAGATGCGTATTGTGAAAATGTGCCTGACCTTAATCTCTTGCATAGCTGTGGATTCAGGAGCGTCTTCCCCTGGCCTCCTCCAAGGAATATGGGAATAACCTCCAGAGTGTACAGCAGCATGTGAAAAAGAACCAGGTGAGTGTCAGAGATCACGTGTTATTATTACCCCTACCCCCCCACCACCACAATTATCAATATCAAGTATTTATTTGTGGTCAGCTGAAATGTGACCTCAACCCACTGAACCCTAAACCATGCCTCTGATTGGTCCTTCAGACACTCCAGAGGGAGCTGACGGGGCGGCAGGCACGAGTGGAGGAGGTGCTGGACCGGGCAGGGATCATCGCTTCGCTGCGGACTCCTGAGGTGGACTTTGTTCGTGAAGGGGCGGGGCATGTGCGTCAGCTGTGGGAGGTGTTGCGGTTGGAGGTGGAGAGGAGGTCGGTGATGCTGGACGCCGTGCTGCAGGCTTTGCAGTACTATAGTGAGGCGGCTAAGGTGGAGTCTTGGCTGTCGGGTCAGAAGCTACATCTTGTCAATGAGGAGAAAGGCACGGTACGGACAATCTTGGCATGCAGACATTTGTTGGCATATAAGTGGTACGTGGACACATGAGGCTAATATCCTAATATAATTCCAATGTTTTGCAGGATGAGGCAAGCACCCTGCAGCTGCTGAAGGGCCACCTGGCCCTGGAGCAAACGGTGGAGACGTATGCAGAGACAGTAGGCATGCTATCCCAGCAATGCCAGCGCCTACTGGAACTGGCACACCCAGAAAGGTGTGGCCTGGCCCGCCCTTATACATGCATCCACAAAGCAGCATGTCCTATCCTGCAATATATACATTGTAGACCAGTGAAGGGAGGAAGGATGGACGTTTTCATATTTGCGTATTACCCCTTAAGGGTCATATCACACATGAGTTTGTAAGATGTACAGAAAAAAACGATAGAGTCTGTGGTTTGGAAAGCCCACAATGACACAGGCGAGGCAAGTAATGCATTGGTGGCCCTATTACTATCTCTACCCCATGGGCACAAACACAACAGACTAACAAAACCTCTGGCACAGATATACAGTAGGTGACCTTAGATAGAAGAGTATCGTAGAGGAATCCCTGAGGTATGAAACACCATGACAGGTCGCTCCTTGAGAATGGAGTTCAAGATAGTTACATTACGTTCACGTTTCATTTGGTTTTCACTGTGTTTCTCTCTGTTTGAAACAGTGAGCAGATCACCAAGCAACAGTCCCACATAGACCGGCTGTATGTGTCTCTGAAGGACATGGTGGAGCACAGGAAGAACAAACTGGAGCAGCAGTACTGGCTCTATCAGCTCAACAAGGACGTGGAAGAGTTAGAGAGGTGGATCACCGAGCGCGAGGCGGTGGCCAGCTCCACTGAGCTGGGCCAAGACCTGGAGGATGTCACGGTCAGTCATTTTTAGCTGCTTACGCTACTTTCAGGCGTTCCTCAGTCTGGGATCCAAATTTGAGTAATTTGTGACCAAACAACATGAACCAATGATCATTTAACTTTATAGACCCATTTTACATCAGAAAAATCTAATACAAATTCAATTTTTTTTATTCTGTAGTTAAAATACATTATCACCATTTTAAAGCTCTGAATGCAAAAAATTATAATCTAACAAAAACCAAAAAGTTGCTGCAATTTGTTTTGTTTTACACTTTGGGTAATATTTAGTCTTGCTCAGGGACCCAGCCAATGAAAGCATGTTAGTCTAAAATAATCAATGAATAGCATGTATAACTATAAATAAATACTGTCAACTTAAGAAATAATTGTACAGTAACATAGTGGCCAGAATAGGAACATTACAAATCTACACAGACATACTGTATATTTGAGATATAAGCTATAAACTTCTGTTTGTGATTAATATTTTGGTACATGAAGATAAGTGAAAATAAAGCTATTGTAAAAGATTTAGTTTGATATATCTCTGCACATACCAATTATGATTATATGAAATTATTATTATTATAATTATTTTGTAATCTTTGGGTTGAGTTACATACAAATGCTTACAGTGTTTGGTCTCAAAAATAGAGAAACACTCAAGGGTCAAAATGGTCTGTTGGTGGTTTACAAGCTATAAGCCCAAATATGAAATATGTGTCTTGTAGTCTTTCTTCCTGTCAATGGACGGCCTATAGTCTTGTGTGGTTTCTGTGTGTTCCAGGTGCTTCAGGAGAAGTTCACCAAGTTTTCCTCAGAAACCAACAGCATCGGCCAGCAGCGGATGGAGCAGGTGAATAAAATGGTGAACGAGATGATTGACTGTGGCCACACAGACGCAGCCACCATCGCTGAGTGGAAGGACGGGCTGAACGAGTCCTGGGCTGACCTTCTGGAACTGATGGAGACCCGCAGGCAGATGCTGGCAGCATCGCACCAGCTGCACAAGTTCTTCACTGACTGTAAAGAGGTACAGTCACAACTAATATCAGTCTCTAATTCGATTGCCCTATGTACTTCATTGCTGGTTTTTTTTAAGGTAGACTGTCTAGCCATTGCATGCAGCTTCTATTTCTAAAGTCCTCGTGGTGATGATGATGACGCTGTCCTGCGTTGAAGGTCTTGGCTCAGATCGCTGGGAAGATGAGGCAGCTGCCAGAGGTGAGGGCGTGCCAAGCCAGCATTGCCAATCCAGCCACCCTGCAGAGACTCATGCACTCCTTTGAGCATGCCCTTCAACTGCTAGTCGCACAGGTGAGCCCTACCCATCAGTCAGTGTGCCCGCTATTGACGGACCCGAGGATGAGTGGACATGTAATTTTATCATATTCATTTCCGACACACAAACTGTATCATTGGCTACGTTTACATGCAAGGGGTAACTATTGCTATGCTATTGGCCATAAGGTATTCGGGTTAAACTGTTTACGTTCACCTTTGATACCATGTGATTGAGTCTACCAGTTTCCACGCATAAACCAGTTAACAGAATACTAGTCTCCGGTCCACCAGTAAAAAAAATTACATGAAAAGATGCCACTGCCAGCTACCCCCTCCCTATTTGACAGAATACTGGGGAAATAAAGGATGATCCCATTAGTAATAGTAAGTACTGCTTGCTGCCCATAAGCTTGTCTGTGAGACTGAGTCCGAGGCAAAACTCTAAAGTAAAAGATGTTTTCATGTCAAAACCCGTGGCATGTAACTCACATTAATATCGGAGTAAGCCAGGCATATTAATGTGGGTTTAATTGTGTTACTTGAGTAACCGGGTTAAAAAACAGAATTATCTGTGCATGTAAACATAGTCACTTGCTTCTAGATATCCGAATCAGAGAAAACTTCACCAAACTCGATATCTTATGGTCAGGTCCTCATTTTGCAATTAATTTGCAAATGGCTAGAAAGAGAACCTGAAAAGAAGATACCCAGAGTCTGGCGGTGTTTTTGAGGCCACAGACCTCTAGAGGTCACTGCTTCATGAGTATAATCTTATTCTGTACAAACGCGACCAGTCTGCCACACTGACTATGATGACACTGATTAAAGTGTGATGACGCCAGTAACATAATTCTGTCTCGGTGCAGGTAAGGCAGCTGGAGGAGAACGCTGCCCAGCTGAGGACCATCTATGCTGGGGAGAAGGCCGAGGCCATCATGGTCAAAGAGCAGGAAGTGATGGAGGCATGGAAGGAGCTGCTGAGCTCCTGTGAGGCCAGTCGCGTCCAGGTCACCTCAGTGACCGACAAGGTGCAGTTTTTCTCAGTGGTGCGTGAAAACCTGATGTGGATGGAAGGCATCATGGGCCAGATAGGATGGGACGAACCCAGGTAAGACTCCAAAAGCATTGCCATCTCCTTTGTTAGTTGAGCTATGCATCGTGTTTTCTCTTCTGTGTTGAGATATACAGGAAACCTGTTGTATATGTGATCTAGTTTAGGAAACCGCTTTTTGTTGTTCAATGTTCAGTTGAGCCAGAAATCCCTGTGGGCTTGTACGGTATATTGTACAATCCATGTGGACAGAAGTTCATTACTGCGTAGTTTTGAAATAGGCTGCTGACCTAATGTCACACAAAATCTGTTATTCAAATGTTCATATAGTGTAACTGCAGTCTATATATTTTACAGTGTAATCACTGTCATTTTTTGTATTTTCCCTAAACAATCCCACAGTGCACCCAGCACTTCCACAATTGGCTTAACATATTTGAGCAGCTGATGATACGGACACATACTCTACTTGTGAAGTGTACAGCTAAGATTTTACACCCTGTAAGTATAAGCATTCCCTTGTGGTCTTTGTTCGTTACTCTCTGTTTCCTGGCTTACCTATCCTGCCTCAGGGATGTGGCGGCTCTGGAGGTGATGTTGAAACAACACCAGGAGTTGAAAGCCAAGATGGACGGCCGCAGCAAGACCATACAGCAGTGTGCAGATCTAGGCAAGATCCTGCTGGCTGCAGGCAACCCTGCAGCCGAAGAGGTCAGGCTAACAAATACTATAGCACATTATAATTGCAATCACAGATGCCTCAAAGGAATACATAAAACCCACTCAATTACCTTGTCAAGATGACAATGTTGCAGCAATATATTGTGATCATGAATGCAATCTATCTGTCACCACAGATAAAAGAGAAGTTGGACAGCCTTCTGGCTAAGCAGAAGGATCTTGCTGAAAAATGGGATAAACACCAGGAAAAGTTACAGCGCAGTGAGTAACTTACTAGACATAGAAGCAAAAAACTCATAACACAACAACATATTAAATGTCAAATGGGTTCAAACTGACAATGGTTCTTCCATTTTGCCCACGTTATGTGTAGTTAATGTACCATGCATGAATCATGTATGAATCTAATAGCTCTTCTTGTTTGAGCGAGAGAAAACCACACAAACAACATGACGTAAGCCATGAAATGCACATCATTGCATACAACATCACAATAATGTACAAAAAAGCAGATTTCTACTCATTAAAAGGTGCTATGATGGTGATTGGGCTGTGTGTCTGCTGTCCCTCCAGAGCAGGAGATGTTCCAGTTTGCCCAAGAGACGGTGAAAGCGGAGGCCTGGCTGAAGGCTAAGGAGCCACTGATCACCTCCAGGGAGTCAGAGGGAGGACAGACCCAGGCCCAGACAGACGAGGTCGAGCAGCTCATCCTCCGCCATGAGGCCTTCCGCAAGGCTGCTGTAACCTGGAAAGAACGCTTCAGCTCCCTACGCCAGCTTTCCGCTGTAAGCCTGCCTATAGATACACGTTTCATTAATACAGTAGGGTCACAGTTTAGTGCTACTACAGAAAAACATGTGACCTTGGGGTGCCCTGTTGACTTAGCAGGCAGGGGCGCATGCCAGGCAGGGGCGCATGCCAGGCAGGGGCGCATGCCGTGTGCTTGCAGCATTGTGGGCTCAAGTCTGGCTCATGACCTTTACTGCATGTTGTGCACCCTCGCTCAATGTATCCCATTTGCCCTGTCATGCTCCACAAGCTAATAAAGCAGACGTGAAACTATTTTGATAAGAGCAATATATTCAAGGAAAATTGCTTTATTTCTGCCGTCATGGATCTATCATACTTTTGTATTTTATGCAACGCTATCATGTATTTAAACTCTACCTTTTAGGCTGAGAAGAACAAAGAGGAGGAGAAGAAGACAACCCCGCTCTCCAGCCGAAGGATGTTCCCATTGTCTTGTCTGACTCCCAGTGTTCCCTCAGCTAGTGCTACCTCATCTTTCTTGAGGCAGACAGTACAGGCGCATATTGAACCCAAGCCCACACAAACCAGTCTGGAGCTGGGTGCCACCCCTGCAGCCCAGAGATTGGCCTCAACCCTAACCAGCTACACTCCAATTATAAATGGATCAGGCTACCATGGACTGGATCAGCAGTGCAGTGGGAAGTTGGAGAGATCCACCTACCTTGGTATAAACCACCAAGCGGCTGGTGGAGATGGCTCCGGCTACCCAGCGCTGAACCCCCAGAGTGGTGGAGGAGACACTTCTAGTTACCTTGGAATGAACCATCAAACTGGTAGGGGTACAGAGAGCTCTGGTTACCTTGGACTGAGTACTGGGTGTGTGGGCAGTTCTGGCCACTTTACGCAAAACCATCAAGGCAGTGGCGGGCTAGGAAGTTCAGGTAACTTAGCTCAACAGCAAAGCAGTGGGGGTATGGGAAGTTCAAGCTATCTGCCACAACAGCAGAATATGGGCAGTTCCGGATATTTGGCTCAAATGCAAAATATGGGGAGTTCTGGATACTTGACACAGCAGCCTAATTTAGGGAGTTCAGGATATTTGCCACAACAGCCTAATATGGGGAGTTCTGGGTATTTGGCACAACAGCCTAATATGGGGAGTTCTGGGTATTTGGCACAACAGCCTAATATGGGGAGTTCTGGATATTTGGCACAACAGACTAACATGGGAAGTTCCGGATACCTAGCGCAGAATTATCAGAGCAGTGGGGGATTGGGTAGTTCAGGCTATCTGGCACAAAATCATTACGGCAGTGGGAGTCTGGGTAGCTCCGGTTACCTGGCTCAGAGTGGTGGAATCATGGACCCTAAAATGGCGTACGCATGGCAGCACCTGAAAGCAGACTTCATGCAGCCCAGGATCAACCACATCCACAAGGCCGTAAACCCCCTCCTGGAAGCCAGCAGAGCGCAAAGGGAACAGTATGGGGACATCCCGATGGCGGACATGATGGGGCCAGAGTCAGGGCTAGAGCTCCTCCATGGCCGGCTCCAGAGGGATCCCCGTGGGAGTCGGTCTGACCCTCAGATGGACCACCTGAGGCGAGAGAGGGAGTACAAGCTGGGCAGACAGACCTCCAGCGAACAGGAGATCCAGGCCCGGCTGAACGAGCTGCCGTTGATCGTCCGTCAGGAGCGCTATCGGAGGCGCCTGGAGAGGCAGTCGTCCAGCGAACAAGAGGGCAACGGCAAGCAGAGACAAGACTCGAGTGACCTGGAGGGCTCCATTAAGGAGGGCTCCGACAAGCGCTCAGGGTAAGTGAATTCAAATGTTCATGATAAAATTGGTTTTTACAGTTTGCCTAATCAGCACTGTCCAAAGCTTCCTAATGCATTGATTTTTAAGGTCACATATCGATTGTGTTAGCTATTTGGGTGACTCGTGTCTGTTGCCACTGCAGGGAGAAGAGATCTACCATGGCAGAGATTGTAGAGCAGGTCCAGGAGAGAGAGGCAGCAACTGTGAGTTAGCTCACATAAATTACATTGTGTTGTCTAAACTCACCTTTCATTGTGTCTCTGAGTGGCATTCTCTTCTGTAACTGCTTTCTCAGGTACGAGGAGAGCCCTATCGGCCTTCCAGCAGTCTCTCAGCACCGGTGACTCGTTTTGACGGACGTCCTCGTGCGCGAGACCGCCCCAAACCAAGGAGGAGGCCCCGTCCAAAAGAGCCTGAAGAGACACGGCGCTCTCGCTCAGCCCCGGCAACTGGTGCCCCAACGACGCCCCAGCCGCCTTCACACACTGCCCATAATGAAGGCTTCCTCTACCGCAAAAAGGCAAGCACCTCTGACCTTGATGGCCAGCAGAGGAGCCCTAATAGGTATGACCACCACTGACCAATCACACAACAGATACACGGGGGCCACATTACGGAATAATTCTTATATATTCTATCCGACCAAATCTCTATGAAGCACTGCACCTCCTCACGACTCCACGTTTGTCCACGATTGCTCGTCATGTTGTGGAATGGTCGTCTTCCTCATCCCATAATGCACAGAGTAGCTGGCTACGGAAGCTCGTCTAGTCCAAATGCGCAATGCTTTCTGCAGTTGGGTCGGACCGAGGCCGGATCACGTTCTCACCACAAACGTACCGCACCAGAGTTCGTTTCTCCGTCCGCTTGTTTGGTCCGCTTTTGGTGCGCACCAGAGTACGATTGCTGTGTTCTCACCTGCCCAAAATAACCGCACCAGGGGGGAAAACGCGGACTAAACAAGGCAGGTGTGAAAGCATCCTCAGAAGTCAAAGGAAAATCCTATTTTGCCATTACAAAATTAAATGCTAAATCCTTAGTTTCCTATTTTATCTTTATATAATGATGCTGCCATCTTATCTTTGTTTTAAGACAAACTCGTGGTGATCCAAACTCGTGTATTCAGCATTTACCAAAATGTTTACTTGTTTAGGACCATAGATTGACAGGCCAAGTCCATGCGGTTTCACAAGCGTGATATGGAGGGATTCAGACCTGCTGCTTCTTTTGAAACTATCTTGAAAAAGTGCTACAAAGTTCCATTCATCCATGTTCACCACAATATGTGTCTGTGATGGGCAATTTGCTGCTGCAGAGATTATTTGATTACAGCTTAGCCACCTAGCTAATGTTATTATCTACAGTAGATCGCTAACAGCTAGCATTTCACTACAAATTTAATGTGGAAGTTAACACATGTGAACATAAACTGAGTTTAATTTGAGTTGTAGTTCTCTCATCTTGTAGAATCAACTCAACATTCAGGCAAATCCAACTTGTGATACTAGACAGATGTCACTATTTTTAAGAAGAGCCCCATTTTCTATTATCCACATGTGCATAAGAGGAAACAGTCACACTGGACTGCTGTCTTTTGGGAATAAGTGACATACAAGCGGATTTTCAGATATGCAGGAATATGACAATGATGAATTAGCCAAACCGGGTACAAAATATCTCAATAATGGAAAGAGGCCCTCAACAAGATAAAAATAACATTTAATTCACCTATCATTAATAGTTATATTATCCTTGACAGAAGTCCTACAAAGGTCAAGTACAGAAGATATATGTTATTTTATCTGGCTGAGGATATTTTGCACAACCCTCCCAAGTCAATATAATGTCACCACTACCAATCATACTATTAATTCCCACTTCTTTTATCATTCTTGTTTTCTAGCAAGTCGTGGGTGAACGTATATTGCGTGTTGACAGAGGGAACGCTGACCTTCTATAAGGATGCTAGGAACCACGCCACAACTTACAATGAAGAGACTCCCCTCGACCTAAGTGTCTGCTCATTTGATGCTTCTATGGGATACAAGAAGAAGAAAAATGTATTTGTTCTCAAGTAAGAATAATGTTTTATTCTGGCAAATTTCTAAGGTGAATCATGGTAAATAAAGATCCTACAGTGTATTGTCAAAGTGTAATATTTATTTACAATTAAAATGATAAATTATATAGATTTATCCAGACTTGGCACAACTAGAGACATTTTAAGTCATACAGAATAAAAATAGAAACATCAAAACACAGATATACACAGAAATACAAGTGAAGAATGAGATAATTCATTAGACTTATGGTAATGGAAGATTAGGGCAGAAGGAACTGACAATGTCTCACTCTTTTTCTGTGCAACAGCATAGACGATGGAAATAACTTTGTATTCCATGCAAAAGACGAGGTAAGAAGACCTGCATTTAAATCATGCTTGAGTGTGTTGTGTTTCCATTCTCACATTAGAGCACACAATAGTGGAGCTCTGGTTATGGGATGGCAGACATTGGGACATAAGCCGTCTTTCTTTATAGTTTGACTACTATGTGCCACATAAGAGTTCCATGAGAGACCACAACTCTTAGCAAATGAGAGATGTCTGCACTTTAAGGAAAAGTCCTATCATTTAAGATAGGACTTTTTAGTGGGCTTTTCCTTTCATGTTTCTCCATTGGTTTACATAGTAAAATTACATGACAGTAAATGCACTGAAAATGTGCTATCTTTATTATCACATGTCATGACAGCTGGGAGGGGCATGCTTTATTTATTGATTTTTTCATTGAGTTAACTCAATGCAATCCATAAGTGGAACATATATTCCTTACTGAGGTTGTATGTTCAAATAGAGAGACTACCCTGCACCCTAAAATGCAATTAAGATGAATTGAAAGGACCTGGTCCCAGCTTTGCTGGCAGGAAAGACATTTTAAAGCTGCACTACAACTTTGCACTTTGGTGGCCCCAAGTGGCAGTGGGACATAACATGGATTTGCTGAAAGTTTTAAAGAATTAATTACCCAGAAATCATGTCAAGTGACATCAGTAAGCTGTACACTCCTGGGGGGGAAATGGTGAAAAAAAATATTTTGCAGCAGGTTCAACCATCATTGGTGAGTCCAGGCTTCTCTGGATGGACTGCTCACTCGCTGCTGTTTATGAGAACATTTTATATATCGCTCTTAAGTTGCGATTTGTCATTTCCTGTGTAATGGGAACATTTCCTGTCAGTGTCCACCCGCCACTTTGCCCTGACACTTTATTTGACAATTAATTTGGACAAATCTACAGTGTCTCAATTAGGGGGGATGGGAGGCTCTCCTCTGTTGCAGACCCAAATTGTAATTTAGACTGATAAGATAGGTGTGTTTTTACATAAAAATATTGCCTACATTTTGCAGCATTAAAGTAAAGTCTGAGGATGGTGATACATGAAAGCTAACCCCTTATAAGATGCCTGTCTCTTGATGGTCTCTGTAGGACGACCTGAAGGCTTGGACTTCAAACATCGCCACCTGTATAGCTGAGCATGAGGAGATGGCCAAGTGGGACAAGCCAGGCACCTCGTCCACGGACCCTGACCGCTCGGAGAGGAAGGAGAAGTCGGAGGGGGACGCAGATGCCAGGTCAGAGAGATCCGAGCTTGCCGAGGGGGAGGAGAGGTCTGAGAAGGAGAGATCAGAGAAAGGGGATGGCTCCGAGAAGTTAGACACATCAGAGATTGCCGACAAGGTGGAGGGCGGGGCGGGGGGCTCGAGCACGTCTGGAAAGAGCAAATGAGGAGCCCTCTCTCCGTTTTTTAACTTTACCCAGTGACAGCAGGAGCAGGAGATGGTGGGCGGGAGAGATGGACGGAGAGCATGTGCAGCTAGGTTTGCAGATCCTCTGTCTTTCTCTCTCGCACAGCCGGAACATACCGAGGCCACGGCCCTTGGACTGACTATTGTAACTGTGACAGACTGAACTCTCAGCCCCTCCCCTTCACCCAGGCAATACATCAGTGCTTGCATTGTGCCCCCTGCTGGTAGATAGGAGGTTGGCCCAGACAGAAAGACAGACAGACAGACTCCAAGTGGTCCCAGCAATTAGTCACGGTCACGTCCCATCATTGATCATTAATCTCTTGGATTCACAGCATCTTTATGTATGTATCTTTGACTGATAATGTAATGCTCTGTCTATCTAGACAACCCAAGAAGTGGTGAATGAAATGTTATTAAAAAACAACAACAAAAAAACATTTTTTAAGCAATATACTTTTTTATTTCTTCTCTTTGTTAGAGAAAGAAAAAGGGAAAAGGAAACAAGAAATGGTTGCAAATGTGAACTCTATGATTCGTCACATCCACTTTAGCTTATTCCAGGCAGTTTTGCACCTTAAACACTCAACACATCTGTATACTAATCCCAATGACATTTAATCCCATCACATGACGACCTTTGAATCACGTTGTAATGGAATGCTGGTATTACCCACCTGAGTTCAAAGGTGTAAAATCAACACACATTTCACCAATGACTTTTTTATTTTGTATGATTATTATTATCATTATTATTTGTCCACTGATCCATGTCAGGAAAAAAGCTTCCCATCAGCCTCTGAAAAATCGATTTACCCCAGGTGTGTTAAAAGTGACAATGCTCAACACTAAGCCTATGCGACACAATGCCTTTGTATACATTACACATCTTAAAATCTGAACATTGCATGGAATAGTCTATTAGTGCACCTGTTACACTTATGCCTTTATTTTTATGTTGTTGAAAAAGAGCAGTACTGGAATTGCAATAATTCAATGTGAGTGGGGAAAATGTCATTTGCTATCTTGGTCTACTTCTCAAAATCCAGAGGTAAGTTTTACAAAAAAAGGTTGGTCTTCTATCTACAGTAAGCATGAGAAGAAGGAGATCTGTGACATGAATTAAGAAGCCTTGTGACCTGTCTGCTATTTGTATTGTACTACTGCAATATATTTTCGACAGATTGTAATGGTTTCAGCGGTGCAATGTCTCACCATTGAATTTGTGGTGCAAAAATCTGTTTAACCCCGAAACAGTTAACTGCTCCGTACCCTATGTCTGATTGGAATCTCTCAGTCAGAGGCGAGTTAAATGTAAAACTGTCATGATTCAAGTCATAAATTGTATATACCTATCTTTGTATGTATACCAATAAATTATGTGCTCTAATAAAACAATACTCTGAACTGAAATGGGTAAAACTAAAACATTTGTATTAATCCACATAAGTGAAATAAAAAGGACCATCACTCAAATATAATATAAATGTTTATTCCATTTAAATGAAAAATATGCAAATTAGGAGTCACTATTAAATATCATAGTGTATAAGTACACCAATATCTAGTTGTATTAAACACCTTTCTAAGAGAGTGCAGCAGGATATACTGTAGGTATGCTTGTTGTATTTTTATATGCATACCATTTATTCATATAGGGTTGCTATCAAATTCAGGAGTCGCCGCCCAGTAAGAAGCTGTTAAAGTATCTGATTGAGTCGTAGGTGTGTCAGTGAGAGGTGTGCTAAATGTATTTATTACTGACTAGTGAAAATCAACTAGCCTGGGCAGTTGAGTACATGTTGCTCTGGATAATCTAAGCATTGGAGTAGTTCGGCAAGGCAACATACATCTAAACTATGATGTGAGCACAGAGATGAACAGGCATTAATCCTCTTATTGTTTGTTTCTGGCATGAATGGCAATTGACTGTACATATGTAATAAGTACAATGAAGGTTTCCAAGGTAAGTATAATGTGGCCATGTGTTATACATATCACATTTGGCCACATTGTACTTACTTTGAAGAAAGTAGATAAAATGCACAACCAGGAACAGGAAGCAGTTGACACTTTTTTGAAATGTCCTTTTGGGTTGTAACACTGTTTTTCCATTTTCCATCCTGTCTGATGACACCTCAAATATGCAACAACAAAAAAACAAGACTTCTGAAACCGTTTTCCTCATTATCGACCAAAAATACTATCAATATTTCAGAGTCCATTTGACTCGAGATGCAGCAGTATATGAATCCACTGACTTTCGGTACTGTAGTGTCAGTATATGGGTCTGCATCGCTGCAGCCTTCGAATTAGTCGAACGAGAATTTATAAGCTATGTAGTGATGTAAATGTTATGTTGATTTGTCAGTTCACAAATTGTTTCCAGGGGTTAACATAAGTGCCATGTCATGCAATGTTGTTGAAAGAGTGGTTTAATAGAGGAAAAAATTGGTTATTTGAACATGCAGAACTTTATTTCACTGGACACTCCACCGACAGTGAGCCTGTCATTGCAATACATTTTTATCATTGAAATAGGAGCTATAGTATTTTCATGTGGCTGTAATGGTTCTGATATTTCATTGCTTATGGCAGATATTTAGTCCTCGTCACCATGTGCAGTTTAAGTGTTTTCTTCCCATCACTTTTATGAAACACAGGGTTTTTTTCCACTATGTTTTAAGTACCATTCTACATTAAATAGGTCGCATAAATCCTGACTGAAGAAAATATATTGTGCAAACGTTGTTTGTTTCCTTCATTGATGGTCATTGTGTATGTCTTTGTTCCCTTACAACAACTTGCTGCTATGACATTAAATAAACTTCCAAACTTGCTGATGCAACCTTGACGTGGACTTGATGTGGACCTGCATTATCCCCCACACTGGTCTGACTCATGGTCATACACGTTGTGAAAATGATCTGTTCCTCATATTGAATCCAGAGTTTGGAAACTGTGTTGAATGTCAGGAGGGAAAGTGGAGTGATTCTCAACTCGACGATACGTTCTGGGAACTAGCGGTCAACGTTTACCATTCACTGCAGCTCTCTCGGTATACATGAATGTGAAGGCGAAGACCTTACTTTGAAAAGACACACCGTCATCATCACCACCAACATTATCATCAGGTAGCAGCCTTGGTGCGTCCTACCTGATGGAACACATTTTGTGAGTCATATACGTCAGGTGTATTAGTAACATATCTAGGTATATAGCATTGTTATGTGAACACACTCAACTGAAGCAGTAATCCAAATATTGAGACACGTCTTCTTCTTTTTTGTAACATGATGAGAAACAGTATGTGTCCTCCACATCTTAAAGTAAGACTCCCCGGAAAAAGAGACAAATTATAAAATTATACTGAAGCTATAGCAACTGCAGAACTGAACCATTGGTGGATATGTTAAGGGTTAAGGGTTTACGGGGTTATCTAAGTGCTTCAGACCAGTAAGCTAAGAGATATTATTGCTTCTGTGCATACAGTAATTGGTACAATACGAACATTTGTATTCTGTATTTATGGCTTTCTTATAGCAATCGATGAAATGCTGAAACTTATCAGAGCTACGTGCAGTTTTCAATAAAATGTGTGTAAATGTGAATAATTGAAGTGGAAAAAAAAACACCCCAAAAAATATTTAATGCAAGTTTTGTAGTATCGCCCGATGCACAGTGTAGAACATTAGCGTGATGCAGGGTCTACTCATAACAAAACATACATGTGTACCGCATTGCACAGAGTTCGCTCAAATCAATGTATGTTTTAAGAATGTACATTCTGATTCGCTTATTCAATTGACAGAGTAACATCTGTCAATATCTGTCTGTGAAAATATGAAATATGGTATTGTCTCGTAAAATCTGTTCATCCCTTAAATTTGCCAATGTCTTTTTTCCCTCTATTGTTGTAGGTTTACAGCATGAGCCAATATTTTAAGATGGACATTCTTTTTGGGGAACATTTTTCCAAATATTCACAATGTACCATCTGCTGCATTTTCTAAATACACTGAATGGTCCAAAGGGGGCGCTACAATAATGGTTATGTCATGACATGAAATTGACATGAAAATTAAAAGAAGACCAAGGAATAACATTCAATCCAGTTGCAAAAGTTGATACTGTATTATATTGAAACAAATGCTGATTGGTGGATCATCTGTCTGCTTAATTTACCAGTTGGCCCTAACAATTCAATATTCTGTATATCAGTGTTAAAATGGTAATATGTAATGTTTTTCAGTAGTAGGCCAAACACGTCTATTGCTTTAGACAGATACGGAGACAGACAGAACGAGAGACAAGGAGAGAGACAGAGAAGTGTGAGTGAAGATTTTTGTGATTGGTTATTTACAGGATCAACATTTATCAATGAATATCCAATGTCTAAGGATAGAAGTGTGAAAATATATGGAATTTTAAAACATAAAATGTGTAGAAATCCCTCTCAAGGTACAATCAATAATTTATTTGAAAGATAAAATTACATTTGTGTTAAATTCAGATCTGTTCTTGAAGAGACTGACTTTTTCATTATCATAACCCATCAGAGCTGGCTATGATAACACATAGCTCTGTTTTACTGCAGTGATTACAGACATTACAAATGTAAACCAACCTTTTCCAGCATCGAAATCCACGTTAAACTGTAGCTGTCACATAGGCTACTGCCAGGAGCCAGGTTTAAGTTTGATATGAAATTGAGAATAACGTTTTTTGAGCCTATATTTCTGTAAATAGTATTATTAACACCTATAACACGCCATTACTTGACCGTGTGAAGCAAGGCTGTCTCGGCCTTCCTAAGTCCAAGTAGGTCTGCGTCGACGAGCAAATTGTCCCATTCACAGGCTGTTGTCCAGTCAGGCAATTTGTCCCAGGAAAACCAAACCCTACTGGTCTAAAGGTCTTTGTCCTTGCTTCTCCAAATCAATCATGTTTTATTTATATAGCCCTTCTATACAAGTATGTCTCAAAGGGCTTTACATTGCATCATATACATAGTACATCACATCATATACTACACTACACACAAACACATCTATTTGCATGTCTTTGGACTGTGAGAGGAAACCGGAGCACCCCCACGCAAACACGGGGAGAACATGCAAACTCCACACAGAAGGGGCCAGGTGAGATTTGAACCCACCACCTTCTTGCTGTGAGGTGATAGTGCTAACCACTGAGCCACCGTGCCACCCACGACTCCTACTTCTGTGTCCAACTCACTGTTTTTTGATGTACAAACTTTTATTGCGCTGGAATTATATATATTGGTCCAATGAGTATGTGTAACGAATTTTGTGCAGATTGCTCAAAAATCCTAGGAGGAGTAGGGATTTCAGTGTTTTTCACAATATTCTAAATGGCGGAAAATCTAGGTAACCGGACGTCATGGGTTCTTGAGGCAAATTTGTTCCTCGTGAGCTGGCATACGTGGAACTCAAGCTCAAACGGGGCATGAGATATGCCTGCTCAAATAGTGCGTTTTTCAATCGATTGCTGTAGTGCCCCCTGTGGCCACATGGGGTTCAAATTGCTTGCATGAGTAGGTCATGGCATGCTCTACAATTTACTTATTGGTCACAAAATAGCCAGATTCAATTTTGATGTCGATATAAGCGTTTGTATTAAGTTTACAAATTACCATTAAATGGATGGGACACCATGAGCAATTTAGGTGATATTTGAAATGCCTGTATCTCTTTCATTTCTTCACCGATCTGCAATGTTTTGGTGTCTGTGTTTTCGTAATACCTTCCTGCACAACTTACTAATTGGACGGGAAATCACTAAATTCAGGTTTTTTGAAAAGCCACACCCATCTGGGTTTTATTGGCTCGTAAATTCTTTGTTTTTTGATACACACACTTTTCTTGCACTGGCATTGTATATATTGGTCCAAAGAGTGTGTGTAACGATTTTCATGCATATTGCTAAAACAATCTTAGGAGGAGTAGGGATTTAAGTGTTTTTCACAAAATTCAAAATGGCGGAAAATCTAAGTAACCGGAAGTCATAGTCATGACTGTGTGTCAAACGGGGCATGAGTTATGCCCGTTCAAAGTATGCGTTTTCAGTCAATTGCTGTAGCGCTCCCTTATGGCCAAACACCGCCATTTGTGGTGTATGACTGTTTCATGCCATGTTCTACCATTGTGCCAATTTTGTTAAAAAGCGAGCAATCGGTTATAGGGGCTGCCATAGACTCCCAATGCGGAATAATAATGACTACAAAAACAATAGGGGGCCCCCTAACAGTTTTTGTGGCTACTTTTGAAACTGTTTCTGTATGTCACCACGGAATCCACAGAAGTACAAATGGCGCTTTTATTCTGAAAAGAGCGGACCGGAAGCGGTATTCTTGCTCTAGCCTGTCCAGACGCGCAGCGCTACCTAGCTCGCTTCCTGAAAATGGCCAGCTGGGGAAGGGCCGCCGCCGCCGCCGTCTTCGGGACGTTTTGGAGGAGGCCTCGGGCTGTGGGAGCTGTGGGAGCTGTGGGAGCTGTGGGAGCTGTGGGGCTGCTCCGTGCCGTTCGCCCTGGTGTTCTGGGGTCTCTCGTCGGAACTGGACTGATTTGTTATTACCACTGTCACGCAAACAGCAGACTGCTGCCCTTCTTCGCCGTCCATGCTGAGGAGCAGAAAGTAAGTGAAGTTCAGATCAGCGTTGACGACGGACAAACAAGGTGTCGCATGTCCGTAAGTGACTCGTGTAAACCCAAGAGCACGGAAGGTCTTAAATACAGCGAAGTCTTGTTTCCAGAGGTCTTACAGATGTTGACTACCGCTACAGGCGACCCGGTGAAGCAGACTTCTGTTTGTTTTACTCCTTGTAGAGAAGTTGGCCCTGTTATTCTCACTGCTTTCTCTCTGACTTCATCCAAAGATATGTCATGACATAGCTTACGTAACTTCCGGCTGTCAAAGCGGTTCGGGTCTTCATTTTTGACGCCCCTTGTGCTGTTTCAGGAACCTGCAGTGCCCCAGCTGTCTGCCCGAAGGATTCGCTTCAACCAGTTTGCCTCGATGGCCTACGACCAGGAGCCTTACATGACCCCGAGGGACTTCCTGTTCTCTGTGATGCTGGAGAGTGTCGACCGTAAGCAGCACTGCCGTCCTACGGCCTCCGTCTCTCAGTCCCCAGAGGCCCCCGTGGTGGCTGTGTGTGTGCGGGGCCGAGAGTCTTACCAGACGGAAGTGCATGTAGCCATAGGCGAGAGTATATACTCGGATAGAGTGGGAGTGTTGCAGCTGTGTGCCCTCCTCCTCCCGAGCTCCTGTACATATATTCTATAGTGTAATAGACGGTGTAACACTGCAGCAACACTTTTACGCATTCCGAGTTTACTCTTGAGCAAGTTGTGTGACCATTGTGCCTCTTTTCTTTTTGCCCTCTCTCATGTAGGAAAGCTGCAGAAGAAAGAGTTAACCAAAGAGGTGTGTGTTTACAACGTTCAAACTGCACATCTGGAGCTCTCGTGGCAATTTGCTCTGATTGTGCCGTGATCTCTGTTTCTCGTGGGCTTCTTTGCAGGAGGTTAGCAAGATGCTGACCGTTGCCTCGAAAGCACAGGCTGGCAACGGTCTGTTCCGAAACATCGGAGACAATGGTAAGTCGTCTGTCTGTTCTGATGATAAAGACCGCACCCTCCGTCATGACGGATTAGGCTTATTCGTTTTTGGGGGATTTCAGTCGATATGTTTCTAGGTTATCTTGTCCCTAAAATGAACGTGGGTTACTGAGCGTACATCGTTTTGTTCCTTGCAGGTATGATATCCTACACAGAGTATCTATTCCTGCTGACTATCCTGACCAGTGAGTGCTTTATATGGTCTTCCCCCACCTTCACTGAAACATTGCTATATTTATTTATATTATAGAGTTGCCCCGTGGTTTTTGTGATTAGTTTTTGAGTGCTTGGCATTTTCCCTAGACGGTTTGTTCTGTCGATGCATCGCACGCCTCAAAGATGTAGTGGCGTCCCTTCATTTTGGCTGAACCGGCAAATGCACAAGTGCTGTCTGCCTTTCTTCCGTCAACATTGTTTTCCAGTCGGGGTTGAGAAATGTTACTCCACCTCGCTCAACAAGCTTATTTATTGTCAAATTCTCACAGACGGAACCCAGATAACCGAAAATGCATTGCTGTTTCAGAGCCGCACACCGGATTTCATATAGCTTTCAAAATGCTTGATATTGATGGCAATGAGCAGGTCGACAAAAAGGAGTTTCTCAAGGTAAGGCATTTGAGGATTTTATTAGGAGTTTGATTGTTGAGTAGTAAGGTAAAGTTACTCTATTTGATGTAGTAATAATACAGATTGATCTTTTTTAAATAATTAACCTCTGTAGTCATGGGAGCAGATATTCTTCTATATTGCACAGAAATAATTGTGATGGTTTGTTCAAGTGTCCATGCGCACACTTAAATTTTGAAATATTGCCACCTTTAATGCTGCCTCAAGTACTGACGCCCCCACAATTGTAAGTATGGACCCATGGTACCGGCACCATATGAAAGGTGAGGGAGAGTTGTACTGCGAGCTGCTCAAGTCTGTTTTTAATTTGCCATGTGTTTGCATCTCTGCAGCCTGAGTCAGTCCCTCAGTTTAGCCTGTTTATTTAAACTCATTTGAGGGTTCCAACCAGACCGGCCCTCTGCGATGACGAGGAGACACATCTGTGTGCTTCTGTCTGGATGAGTTCTAGGCTAGCTTGTCCAAATAGACTGCATGTTAGCACGGTATGCACCTCTTGTAGTATTTTCATGTTCTGGCTTGGTTCACAACCTTAAGAACGTCCAATAAAAAGAGTGGAACTGCATGAATTGCCAGTGGCTCCAGTTTTAGTCTGTTGTGTGTCAGTTCATATCTCTGGATTGATCAGGGAAATTATGCTCGATTTATTTTGACATTTCTTGTGATCGTATCTATTTTTGGATTTCTCTCGTTAAATGGAAACTAAATAACTTCTACGGAAGCTCAAGAAAATCATCGGAAAAAGAAAAGACAGAGCTCCTAAGGACGGCACAGAGGTACTTGTAACATCATTTATAACCTACTAAGCATATTATGAAATACCGGTCCTATTGAAATGTCATTCCTCAATGTCATAGTGTAACGCCTGACCATTACAGGGTTTTATGGTGAAAGGTACATGGTAATGTTTCACGTTCCCTGCATGATGGGACATGGAAACGGCAGAAGCAGAAAGTGTTGAAACTCAATGTCATGTTACAGAGACCAGCCGAGGAGGGGGACGGCGTGAACACGACACTACAGGCCTTCTTTTTTGGGAGGAATGGAGAAAACAAGTTGCAGTATAAGGACTTTGGCAAGTAAGCAATGATCCTCTGCTACCAGGCGTTCGCCTTGTGTCAGTGTCCATTACTCCTCCCGCCAAATGGAGTCCATATCATTCTCGATTTAGGATCAGAAGGAAATGCCAAATACCATCTAGTGTAATAGTTATTATCTTCTGGTGTTGCAAATCTCAGCAGGGCCATTGTGTCGTTTTCCAAAGCAATACAGTCGTTGCATTTTCAGTAAACCATCTCTCTCTTCCAGGTTCATGGAGGACCTGCAGGCCGAGGTGCAGGAGATGGAGTTCCTGCAGTTCTCGAGGGGTATGGACACAATGCGAAGGGAAGACTTTGCTGAGTGGCTGCTGCACTACACCAACGAGGAAGACAATGATGCCTACTGGGAAAACATGAGGAAGAGGATCCCCGCTGGCCAGGTACAGGGACCGGAGTGGTAACGGGCTTCAAGACAAAATAACAAAATCACCTTTCCTTATGTGCCAGTGTTTCTTTCTGGTCATCCTTTTTCATATTTGTTCAATACGAATTTAAATAAAATCAAAAATTCCTCATTACAGCTAGATATATAGATATACTCCTTAAACTGAAATACAATGGTATTTTGCGTTGGTCCTCACTAGTTGTTTTTTGAACATGCAAATTCCTCTTAAATCTTGTTGACATTCTCTCTGTAAACAACCTTTGGATACTCTCAGGTAGTAATAGTTTATTTTATTTTACATGCATAATGTGAAACGTTTTAAAGTTGACCAAATCTTTACATTTTAGAGTCTTTAATTCAATAATAGGTGAGTTTGTCGGTTAGTTTTGTTACAATTATTATGGCTCTCTTGAAGATTGGATTAGTATTAGTTTTATACTGTATGTATTTACCCATACTTCCACGTAAGTCATGTATGGTACTACAAGGGAACAGTACAAAGTATATAATGATTTTTTTATTTAAAAGATAATTTACTTTATATAGTATTGCAATTGACTTTTACATTTGAGCATTGATATAAGTTATATGCGGCTTCCAGCATAATTTATTATCTATAATCACTCCCAAGAAATTTAATTTTCCGACACAATTTAAATTTCAACATCATTTGTTGTACTGCTCTTGATCTAAGACGTGTATTACCATATCAGTGTTGTATATTTGGTGCGCCTAGGTGGCTCTGTGAGTTTAGCTGTGGGATCCATATCACAACCCGTATTACATGTCCTCCACCCCACATCGCTCTCCTGCCCTGTGCTGTTCACTATGAGATGAAACAAAGATGTAGTGAAAGCATCGTATGAGTGACACGTTTTGTCTCGTAGAGCATCACATTTGACGAGTTCAAAGCCTTCTGCCTCTTCACCAACAATCTGGAGGATTTTGCCTTTTCTGTGAAAATGATCAGTGAAGCCAACCGTCCTATTGGAATGAGTAAGGCTTCTCTTTTCATATTGGCTAGAATGGATGAAAACATTTGGATTGTCTCCTCAGCACAATATGTATGCCCAGACTAAGTGTTTCTTTCCCCTTCTGCTCCATGCAGTCCAGTTTAAGCGAGCCGTGAAGATTGCCACGGGCCATGACCTGTCAGAGAATGTCCTGGACACTGTATTTAAAATATTTGATCTGGATGGAGACAACTGCTTGAGCCATAAGGAGTTCATCGGCGTGATGGAAGACCGAGTACTGCGAGGTCTGAAGGTGAAGACCATTTTGTTGTAGATAAAATGTCTGCTACTCTGAAAAAGAAATCCCATTTTAACAAGTCATTTAATCTGATTTTGAGTCATCAAATCTTATTTTTCTTAAAACGAGAGGAAAAGAAATGCCACCAGGGTGAGATAATTTCACTTGCGTCTAGTGCAGTTTGATTTTATATATGTATATCTTTAAATATCTTCTATATCTATACATTTTTAAATAAGGTAGGTCACTGCTTGATTCAAGAAAGTTCTTGGAAACAAGTGAAATTATCTCAGATTTAGTTTATTTTAAGAATGAGATTTGAGAACTCTGCTAGATTAAACAACTTATTTGCAGTGTGTGTTGCTATCTGTACAGTAAATAAACTATTCTTATCACTTAGGATGTGAAATGACACGATAACTATATGGTCGAATTTTAAAGAAAATTTCAGCCATATCAGATCAACGGTTTTAAGAACTAACATCTTTATGTATGGCGCTTCTATTTCTACACTAGAAAACGTTGCTACTTTTTCTGAGCTGTAGATATCCTTTTAGATTGCTCTGATTGGATTTCCCACTTGACAATGAATTCCAGTGCTGTTGGATATGATAAATGCGCTACTGTCCTGCCCTCAGGTGGAGTCTCAGCATGGCATCTCCGGCTACTGGAAATGTGTGAAGCGAGAGACCCTGAAGGGAGCTCAAGAGGCCCTGCGGAACACCGGATGCCCCTTCTGAGGCCCCGTTTTGTTTTGGGAGGCCAGCAGCTCCCGGTGTCCTACAGATGACCAGTCACACCACTGCTGAGCTTGGTGTTCAATAATCAAATGAGTGGTCAGAACAAGATGTAAAATGTAACCAAATGCAAGCAAAGGGTTTACACCACATGTAATTAATGTTTACAGCGCAACATGTCTACGGAGAAAGTGTCAAATTTGGATGTTGTGCTGCAATATACGGCTAAGAACTAAGAAAGGCCATGTTTTTTTGCGTTTACAGTAGATTTTTTTTGGAACATTGCTTGGTGTGCTGGCCTTTGTGTTTGATCAAGTCATGCGTTTTATACTGAGAATGGCTCATCACTTTCTAATTGATTTTGCGCTGTACACTTTATTTTTTGTTACTCACATGCAGTGTGTTTACATAACGGGTTAACTGGTATGGGGCAGATTTTTTTTTATTGTGGAGAAATGCAATATCTGTGCATATGTAGCATGGCTGCAAATTGCCTAGGGTTCATGCAATAGTTGGTGTGGGGTTTTTATTTTAGCAAATTAAGTTTGATAAAAAATGCTAAACATCTGATGTGTGTAACATGCTTTCGGAGTTAAAATAGTGAATTATCAAGTCAGCAGCAAAATAACAGCCATAACTACAATAACTATTCTGTCATTTATTATGGAGTTGACCTATTAAGATCACATGAGTATGTGGGATAACCATTGAAGATTGTGGTGCTAATTATCTTACCATATGTAGAATTACAAAAAGTAAATATTAGACAAAAACAAGCTTACTTCTGTGATAGATGAAGAAATTAGTGACCGATGCCAAGGTTATCAGTGAATACAGCATACACAGCTACAATACAATAAAATGACAGAGCATGAAGCCATCTTTGGTCTTCTTATCACTTACTATAAACAAATGCATATAAATTTGTATTGTATCAAAAATAGAAATTACATAGCCATTGAAAGTAAATTCACATTTTTGACATACATTATATGTAATAAAGGAGCATACCTAGGAGACAATGTGTTGATTACATTTTTCCAACCCTGGCTTTAAGGACCTAATGGTTTTGCCACATTTTGGACATTCATTTGTTTTTCAGTTTGAATAATTGCATGATTCTGTCACACCATGTACTATCAATATCGGTGTCATTCATTTGTGGAGCACAGTACGCAACTTATAATAGAAACACAAATGGAAAAAAAGCAGATTGTCATTCTTAAAACACACCTGTGCTTTCAATCCTGTGCTTTTAAAACAAGGCCTAGTGAAAAGCCTTTTGTTGCATTGGACAAAGGAGATTTCTGCAGAACTCAAGAATCGGTCTTAATGTACCAGCCAACACTTCAAAACGTGTATCCCTCTCCTAAAAAGTGAGTCTTGTGTCTTTTGAAAACGGTGTCTCTGTAGCTGTCCTAGGGTTCATGGTTATTCTGTGTTCTCACTGCAGAGTGGACCTCTGGGTGACAAGTTAGGGAAGTGCTTTCAAAGTGTTGTTTGTTCCACTGTGGAGAAAGAAGACAGCAATATAAGAACTCGGGCACAATCACTTATTTTACAACATTACAAAAACTATAGACGGCTGTTTTTCCACCCTCAACTGAACAGTCATCAAATACACAATTCTAAGGTAAGCTTGGTTATCCATGTCGTCTTTGTTGATAACTGTTTTAAATGCTCATACCCAAGAGCATCCCCTTTAACCTCAGTGCTTGTTCTATGTGCACTTTGGAGCCAAAATATCAAAACAACCATACAAGCACGTGACAAATCACCACTGGCTATTTGCAGTTTTGTAGCATAGAGGGTGTAGTTTAAACAAAGAGGCAACTACAACAGTGATGAATTCTGTAGTGTTAGGATACAGTCTTAAGTTAACTACCCCATGTCACGGAAATCAGAGCTTAGGTCGTGATGTGAGGCTGCTACGGGCACGAGTTATGCAAGTTGGAACGGGGAGTGATGCCAGCCATGTCTAATGTCAGTAAGGACTGGTTTTCAACATAATATTTTTACTGTATCATTTCCTTGGAGTCCGTTATGGCTAGGCACATTGCCAAACAACTCCAAAAAGAGACATTTTACGCTTCATATATATATTTACTGAAGAGCTTAATTTTCTGTATACCGTATTTTTGTTTTGTACATGGCTTCTAACTTTTTTACTATGATGTGGTAGGGCTGTTCGATATGACTATATATATCGTGGGAGGATACTTTTTGTTTTGTTTTTAAGCAGCAGAACTGCTTTACGGACGTATTTTACGTCGTTCCCGATCCCGCTTTACGTTCTCTACACGTGGACTGGAATAACAAACGCACACTGAGCAGTGACACAGAACAAAACTCTGTTGCTGTTTTCAGTCACGCTAATTATTCCACTGATTTACAACCAGAAAAACATTTTATGCAAAGGATCATCAGCTCTTATCACGAGCGTGGCTCTGTATTACTATCCACTATAGGGATGGGCTGATGGAAACTGGTATCGATACTCACATACTACTCATTTGATATCTATGCCCTTTGAAAAGTATCAATTTAAAAGTTATTTTTAATCCAAAATGTGGTTGCGTCACTATGAGGTCCTTTTTTTTTTACAGCATTAGTTATGAGAATCTCTTCCATATCCAAGCAAAATTGGTATTGTGACTGAAATATCCCTAACCGACTAGATATTGAATCAAATCCATTTGGGAAATCAGTGGCGATACCCAGCCCAAGAGACATTTTTGACAAATTCTTCATCAAATTGACAGAGAACGTACTATATTGTGATATACATCGTTACCGTGATAGAAGTGTCACTTGATGACAGCCGGATCCTTGTTTTATTACAGCTTTATGAGAGGATTGATCATGTGCACAAATCCTGGCTAAACTGTCCAACAGGAATTACGTGTTTTGGGTGGATTTTCACATTAAAGGGGAGGAACAACCAATTTTTCCAAATTAAATAGTGTGGAGTGAATTATGTTGTAATTCAAGTATTTGTGTGAATGTGAACAGTAAATTCTTATTAGGTAGGAATTGCCTTAAATGTAAGTTCTGAATATTATTATGTATATTATATTACTTTGTGTGGCCCCACTCACACACACAGCACCTACCAACCAGATGAGATGTTGACAAGGACAATAAAATATATTTTTTAAACTGACAATTCTCTTGTAATTCTGAACTTCAGCCATTATGACACTGAGCAGACCATGACTTTATACCCAACGGTGTGCTGCCAACAAGAGATACATTTGCATGTTTTGCATGGGTTAAGTATATGATGCAGTATGTTGTATTGCCATAATAACTTAATTTCCAAAAGTTGTTGGAAGCTTATCGTCAGGTTCTATTTCAGCCTTTTCCCCCCTTTCAGCGCATCTCTATGAAGATTCTGCAATGACACTTTGCTTGAAATTACACAGTATGAAGCTTGGCAGTATCAGTATGGGGTACAGAATGCAGTCATGAAACCAGATTGCTACGGAGTTTCAAGATAGAAATGAAAAGACTTAACCAGATTGTTCACCCTAATATATTTTATATTGTACAGTATGAAAAATTGCTAACCTTTCACGCTATTTTTAAGTTCTACAGTAGGAACGTGAAGATTCAAAGATGGACTGATAAAGAGCTTGGTTTAGTTCCCAACAAGGTACTTTATTCTGCCTCAATCCAAAGCAAAGTCACAGCTGAATCTTTATAAAGATGTTGGGGAAAGAAAATAAGTGCACCAAGAGCCTGATGATGTTTGTGGTTTGCAAACCTAACTTTTTGAAGCAACTGCACATTGGGATTTGTAATTTAAATTTTAAATAGTTTTGATCAATCTAAATACTTTTTGACACTGGAACAAGGGGAAAATTGCTGTCGTTTTTCTTAATCCGAGATATCTGATAATAGCCTCAAATTAAAGCTGACAATCAGCACTTTCACCTCGTAGACGGTCTCATTTCACAGACTGCCTGCCCTCTCAGGACAGCTGCATCCCACACCCCTTGTATCCACCAGTAAATTAAAGGTGCGAGTCTGTGAAGCACAGAAAATGTATGTTTCCTCACCATCTTACCATTCGCCACAACAGGACTGAGAGGTCAGGGGTCGTTCTCCTTCTTTACTGTCACATCTCCGTCCCCAGCCAAGATGGTGGAGATCTCTCCCTGCATGAAGGCCCAAGGCACAGTGGATCCGGCCAGGGGACAGCGCTCTCCACTGGGGCAGTACACTTCCCCGCCTGGGCCTTGATTGCGAATGGAGCCTCGGGTACAGGGGAAGCAGAACTTGTGGTGCGGGACAGAGGGACACTGGACAAAATGAGTGTCCTCCAGACGCTCTCTGCAAAGGGTGCAGCAGAGCAGAGTGCCCTGGGCGCCGCTTGCCGACTCCCCGGCGCTGGCATTGCTTGGC
>OMOT01078190.1:0-12149 GCA_900312575.1 Acanthochaenus luetkenii
CGGCTGGAAATGTTTCTCCGCGTCGTAAGCGTGTCTCTTCACGGGCGCCATTTTGTTGTCCTTATACACACACACACTGTAATATGGTGACGCACAGTACGTATTACTCCGCCCCTGACAACGTTACCGTAATGCTGCTAGCGGTGCGGCTTTGTAGTTTACCAAACTAAAACATTTTGAGAGCACCGTGTACCACACAAAATCGCTTCGAGGTCAGTAAGCACAACCAAAATTAATCCATATATAAAGCGCTCCGGATTATAAAGCGCACTGTCGTTTTTTGATAAAATTATAGGCTTTTAAGTGCGCCTTATAGTGCGGTAAATACGGTAGCCATGGGGTGGGTAATATGGCAAACATATCATATCATGAGTTTTTTCCAGGTATGATCACGATCTGATCATGATTATTTTTCATGTTGGCTATTTTGCAAGTTAATGAACAGTGCAATCAAATGAATACCCCTATTTAAGAAAATATTGCCTTCAAGGAAACAAAACCTAAAATAAAAAGAATAACAGAGACCATTGGCTTAGTACGGCTACCGCTCTCCTCTAGCTGTGTGGCTGTGCATGAGGCACTCACGTGAGATCCCATGATTGTTTGGCTTTCTGCGTGCTCTCTGTGGTGCTTTCTCTTTATTAAAAAGGTTTGTCATGTTGCCATCCGTTGTGCAAACATGTTATTTGCAAACTTTGCTAATAATGTTGTTTTAGAAAACCCAAACCAGTTCCATAACACAGACATCCTTTTTTTTTTTGGGGGGGGGGCAACTCCTCCGTGGTATCAGCCATGCTACTATGTTGTCAAATAAATAGGGGAGGAAAATAAACCCAAGGCACTACGCACTACGTTTGCTATTATTGGTTTATTGGTGTGTCTGTTAGGGGACGGGCAACAGGGACTAGCCTTGCTTTTAGGTTTGGCTGAGAAAACAACATTGCATGCCGTGTATGAGCATTGTCAGTGCAACTGACTTTCACTTTGGCCCGATACTCTCGATCTCTCTGAAAATGCAGATCGTGGAGACATTTTAATCGTTCACAACCTAATATCGTCATATCGCCCACTCCTAATTTGACCTAGGGGAAGCATGTATATTGCAAAGAGATTGGGACCCAGGACTGATCCTTGGGGACACCACATGACAGAGGAGCAGGTGCTGACACATAGACACAGAGACAGAGAAACTCCTATCTGTAAGATATGATGAGAACCATTGCAGGGCTGCCCACCCACTGCCCGAGCCTCTCAATAAGAATGGAATGATCAGTTGTGTCAAAGGCTGCACTGAGGTCAAGCAATAACAAAACTGAGCACTCACCAGCATCAGCACACATTAGGATATCATTAGAGACCCTTAGGAGTGCTGATTTAGTGCTGTACTTCTGGCGGAAACCAGACTGGAACAGCTGCTTCTCAATAATTATAGAGATAAATGGCAGTTTTGAAATGGTTCCGTAGTTCTTGTGAAGGGATGGATCCCAGTTGGGTTTTTTAAGGAAAGGTTGAACTATAGCCTTACAATAAGCAGGAACACAACCAGATGCAAAGGAACTACTAATAGCAGGGACCAATGGAATCTAAAACATGTTTGAGAAGAGAAGTGTGTAAGATATCTAGGGGACTAGACAAAAGACGCATCTGCTGCACTGTGTTAATGAGGTCACGGTGGGAGATGGGTGAAAAACTTTCAAAAACTACCGGCTGAAGTTGACTGTTGTCAATGGAGGCACTAGAGGAGGGAATAATCATTGCTCTGACATCCCTAACCTTATCAACAAAAATGGAAAGAAACAATTAGTGTTTGAGAAGGAGTTACTATTTTGTTGATGGTGTCAAATAGGACTCTAGGATTGCATTTACTACAACTATATAAAATATAATATGTTATTATATAATCATAATCATAAAACATAAATAGTATAAATACATTTGTGATCTGTATAGTTCTTCTATACAGAGGGCATCAACATTTAGCCCTGAAGTAAAAACTAAGTGTGGCCTCTAATGTGCGTGGGACCAGAGACATGTTGAATTCAGTTTAATGACTCAGTTACATGTAAAAACTCAGAGGCAAAGCAGGTGTTATCATCATCTACATGGATATTAAAATCACCAACAATAACTTTATCGAGCTTAATACAATGTTTAATTTAATTGACCAATTTTGATCAGTTGCGCCTCGAAGGAGGTGAATGTTTCAGTATTTACTGCATGGCAGACGAAACGGCTCCCGAAAACAGAAGCGAGGCCACCGGCTTGCCCAGACATCCTGGGAGTGCTGACAGAGTTGCCATCCGCTGGGCAAGTCCTAGAGATTGTTAAGCACAAATGTTTTGTTCAAGATAGAACATGCATTTATGAGCGCTATCCTAAGACGCGCAGGCTTACAGCACTGAGTACTGCTTGATCGCGACGGATCGAGCCAGAGAGCACAGAACCCGATGATCCACACTGCAGGATGGAGGTCCACCGGGCAGGGGGGAGAATGATCTCTGATTAATGATATCTGGGAAGACCGGTCTGACGCTTCCTTGCTGAGAAGGCCAGGATAAGGAGGAATCCATTGTTGCGGAAGAAAGCAGACTCATGGGGAAAGAGCGCCGCCGCTCCACAACAACACTGCTTCTGTGTTGTGGGTCCAAGCAAGGTCGTCAGAGATCTCCATCCCCAGGAACCTGAAGTAATGGACTCTCTCCACATCCTCACCGTCAATGGTGATGGGAGAGTGGCCCTCTCTGCTTTTTCTGAAATCAACAATCAGTTCTATTGTTTTGTTGATGTTCAGAGTCAGGTTATTGTCCTGACATCACCGTGTCAGGTCTGATATCTCCTGCCTGTAGGCCGACTCGTCGTTCAGACCAATCACTGTGGTGTCGTCCGCAAATTTGATGATGCGGTTGCTGCTGTTTGGCTGTGTCATGGGTGAGTACAGCCTAGGGCTCAGACAGCAACCCTGAGGTGCTCCAGTACTTAGGACTAATGTGGATGAGGTCCTGTTGCCTATCCTCACCACCTGCGGTCTGCCGGTGAAAAAGTCCAATATCCATGAGCAGATAGAATTTCCAGGGAGAGACCAGCTTGGTGGGTAGGATGGTGTTGAAGGCAAAGCTGTAGTCTTTGAATAGCATTCTGACATAGGTGTCCTTTTTGTCTAGGTGCTTCAGTGAGGTGTGCAGGGCCAATGAGATGGCATCTTCCACTGACCTTTTTGCTCTGTAAGCAAAGTGGAGGGGATCGAGTGAGTCTGGGATGATGTGTGCCATCACCAGTTTCTCCGTAGTCATTCAGACAGGTCACCCTGGATTTCTTTGGTATTGGCACTATTGTAGCACCATGGGATGGCACACTGTGTCAGTGAGGCTTTGAAAGGGACTAGCTGAGGACAGGGGCTAGCTGTGTAGCGCAGGTTTTGATGACCCGGGGTGGTGTGCCATTGGGGCCAGTGGCCTTCCAAGCATTTACTTTCCTAAAGACACAACACATCTCAGCCTCAATGGGAGCCGGGACTGCTGGTTCGGTGTTTAATACGTTGAATCTCGGATAGAAGGTGCTCAGCCTGTCCGGGAGTGTTGGCTGTTGAGATGTCTACAAGCCTCACTTTGTAGTCAGTGATAGCCTGCAGTCCCTGCCACATGACAGCATTTAGCAGATGCTTTTATCCAAAGCGACTTACATATCATACCGTTGGCGGAGGTAACCATGCAAGGCGCCAACCTGCTCAACGGAAGCAATTTGGGGTAAGGTGGCTTGCTCAAGGACACTACGACAGATTTTTCCCCAGGAGGAGCTGAACTCAAACCTCCAACCTTGCGGTTGCGGGGCAGGAACTGTACCTCCTGAGCCACATACGCCTGGAATCCCAATGGTTATACTGGTTCTCCAACCTGGCCCTGTAGTTCCTTTTGGACGTTCTGATGGCCTTTTCCAGGGAGTATCTACTCAGTGTCACCCGACTTGAAAGCAGTCCTTCTTTCACTAAGCTTTATGGAAATGTCACTGTTAAACCAGGGTTTTTTGTTGGGGAATGACCAGATTTTCCCGGATAGAATGCAGCTGTTAATACAGTTATGAATGTGTTCTGTGACAGATTTGGCATAACCATTTAAGTCTGTGGTGGAGGATTTTAAATAACTCCAGTCAGTTGTATCCATGCTTCCCACTGGCCTGTCCTCCGTCTCCTCAGACCAGATCCTTACAGTTCTCATGGTGAGAAGGGTGGTCTTCAGATGCTGCCTGTACACTGGGAGAAGTAGTAAGGAGGCGTGGTCCGACCAGCTGAAGCCCGGGCGCGGGAGTGCATGATAAGCCCCTTTGATGGTGGTGTAACAATGGTCCAGTGTTTTGTTTTTCCTTGTTGCGCAGGAAACATGCTGAAAATACTTTGGTTGCAGTGGTTAAAATCACCAGCCACGATAGACACAGCTTCGGGGAAGAGAGCTTTGTGCTTAGCAATGGCTTCCTGCAGTTCACAGTAGTGTCTGCTTACGGGTGAATGTACACAGCGGTGATCATGAATCCCACGGCAAACTCCCTCAGTGTATAGGTGTATAAGGGTCTGCATTTGATGGTTAGGTATTCCAGATTCGGTTAGCATGAACTGGATAAAATCCTTACATCCTCACAGCATGCATTGTTGACTATAACATACACACCTCTGCCGCATTATTTACCTGTTTTACCTGAGTCTCTCGTTCTATCCTGCCGGTGAACAGAAAAGCCGACCGGAGACACATCTGTATCGGGGGGTTGTTTGTCCAGCCAGGTTTCCGTCAAGCAGAGTACACAACAGTCTCTGATGTCCTTTTGTGAGTTGATTCGGCACCACAACTTGTCCATTTTGTTGCTCAGTGGGTGAACATTAGCCAGCAAAATGGAAGGTAGTGGAGCGTGAGTCACTTGCTGCCTGAGGCGATTGAGCACCCCACCTCTCTTCCTCCATTGTTTGCCGTAGCGTGTCTCTTCACTGTGGTAGAGAGTACAACCGCTTGGTTGCCCCCTGTCCCATCACTGGATGGTTAAACACCCAGCGTAGCTCCTGGGCTGGACTGACACGCTGTTGCCTGCTGCTCCAACACGGCAGTAACCCATGCCAAGGGCGGACTGGACAGAAGTTGAATCAAAATGGCAATCTTGACTCTCTCATTGGAAAACCTAGATGGCTGGGACTCAATGGCCAGCTCACACTGCACAAGGAACTGTCGGGAGGTCTCAGGATTCTCAAGAGTACTTTTCAGGGGATGGTAGATGAGGTTCGGAAGCTCTGAGCTGAGGAGCTGAGGCTATGGCTGCTGGATGGGTCAGAAACAGTAGCCGATGCAGACCGGGAAATCGTTAGAGTCGTCTGACTAACCGCATCTACTGGTGGAGGTAAGGCTGTCAATGTCCATCCTCATCTTTTGTTGCTGGGTCTAAAACTGGTGCAGCTGTGTTCGGTCGGCCACCAACTGTTGGAGAAGTGGTGAAATCTCCTCTACAGATCGGCAGAAAGCAGTTGTGCTTTTCTCCTGTGACTACAACTTGGCTCGTTGTTACCCAGTAGTTCCAACTTGCTGCTGAATGGCAAACCATACCTGATCCATCTCTGCTGGGTCCATAACTGGTCGCATCTTGCTGTTACGCTGAAGGATTTGGACCCAAACACAGAGAAGACACAAGGTGGTATAGTTGGTACACGGCTTTTATATAGCCCCAGCAAGCACAACAAAACAATAAACACTACTGTCAACAGGGCAGGGCTAAACTAGATATTACTACAACTGGATATGCATATGCAGAACGGAACATAAACTCACTCCTAGACTAATCAGGCAGACTAACTCTCACACGAAGAAATGCAGGAGCAAAGCAAGGGTGTAATAGTCATTGTCTGTCGTGGTAAATCCGACAGCGGGGTTCTAAAACTCACACAGTTATATAGCCGGCCAGACAGGTGCAGTGAATCACCAGCAATCACCCAGGGCTGACATCATTGGCCGTGTTATCCAGCTGGCGGCACAGCGAGTGCCTCAGACAGTTCCTGGCCGCACAGCTCTCCGTACAGTGCTGCGGCCAGTGATCGTGTCACCACGTTGAGATACTGCTGTGATGTAAACGGAAGAATGTGCACCCACCTTGACTTTCTTGCCTCAGGATAGGTGTATACCACCATTTTAATATTATTAATAATAATGATACATTTTATTTGTATAGTGCTGTTCACAGTACTCAAAGACACTTTACATTAAAATCACATAAGATAGTATGCTACTACTTTATCGCATTAAAGGAAAACAAATTCAAGTACTGTTAAAAAAAAAACCTACTGGCGATGCACCTGCATTTCTGGGCCTTTTTTGTTGTTTAGTGGTATATTTTTCTTCCCATGGATAACTGGCCAAATGTGACATCACATTGATTGATTTCCAGCACTGCTACAATGGAGTTTGATAGCAGAACAATTTTAAGCTATCTAAAACATCAATGGTAAACATCACGTTTTGGTGTCAGTCCCTCAGAATCAAAGAGCAAGTGCTTCTAAAGTGCATACCATGTAAGCGCAATGTCCTGGGTTTTAATCTGGTCTGGGACCTTTGTTGCATGTCATTTCCCCCTTTCTCTCCCAGTCTTCTCTCTCCACGGCAAACTATCACATGAAGGCAAAAATTGACTGCTTTTTCTTGAGTGGAAAAACTATTGTTCTCTTGTTACTATCGCTATTGTTATTGCTCTCTCCACCTACACGTATAATCCACAGCTGAAAGCAACAAGTGCATGCCCCTTTTCTAGGAGTTGTCGAAGGGATTCTGGGAAATGTAGGGAATCACTAACTGCAGTAGAAGTAGATGAGGCATTTTGATGGAAAGTGGGTACAACAAAACAGTAAATTACAGCACTTCATCACACAATAATGCACTGCATTATTGCACTGAACATCACAAAGTGATTATATATAACAGTGTAAGTGTCCGAGGGTGGATTTTTCCTTTTAAATTCAACTTGAACAACTAAGATGGCTCTCAGTGCTACATGCCAGAAAAGGTAGTATGGTCTTTTGAAACGTCACAATTGATCTCAGTAGCTTCAGAATCAATGGCCGCTGCTTGAAACCTCGTCCATATCTGACATCTGACGGTAAAGCTGGGAGAAAAGGAAGCATGAAGAGCAAGACAGCGATGGAGAGGGAGAGAGGGAGGGCAGGTTTATATGTTACTGAGGCAAGGCCACCAAAAATACAAATGAAAAATGAAAATATGAGAGGCAATTTGAGACACCTGACAGCTTATCTCCCCCTCCCCCTGCCTGCCACCACCACCATCCTCCCCTCCCATATTAATTGTTTCTGCCACTCAGTCAGATGACATTGCAGAAAAGTGACAGATGCCTGCGTTTCTGAGCCCCCCCCCTTCCCCTGTTCACGACACACACACACACACGCACACATACACACACAAACACACACACACACACTTGTTATCTCTCTCCCCTCCGCCATTGGCTGTTATTACAGTGGATAAGGCTGCAGAGAGAGAGTGGCAATCTTTCAATTCTGTCACGCTGCGTTTTAACCTTCATCTGTTGTCAACTATGTAGAGGAGATCAACTTAAAGGAAACAGGGAAAAATTGCCCAAGATGGATTCCTCTAGGTTCCTCTGTCAATGTTAAAGTGTCAGCGAGCCACTTAAATGTATTTGATTTAGTGTGAAACAGACACCGGCGGCCTGCCTGGCTGACAGTCCACTGAGGGACTAAAATGTGAAAATTACAGCACACACCTCTCCCATATTAAGAAGGTGTATTTTTAGATTTTAACCTGCACTGGCTGCATGCTACGAAATTTAAATGTCAGTCCATTTAATCTAAGGCTAGGCATGGACTCCAAGGTATTTGGAATCTAGCAACACACATTTAACCACCAAATCCCTGAATTATTTTCATTTGAGAATAGCAGACAAGAATTTCCCCAGACTGGGCAGATTTGGCATCAGAGAAAGCTGAGATTTAGTTATCAGACTTGACTTTGAAGCTATGTTCCAGATATCAAGCTACTGTATTACACAGTGATGTAGTGAATAAAAAGGAGGGTAAACTATGACCTCCAGTCAGTAATCAAGTCAGTCAGGCAAACAAGCACCACTATAATAAAAGCCAATCTCCAATTTCAGAAAAGCACTCACATAGAATTGTTTCCTTAAGACCCTACCTTTGTATAACTTACATCAGTTTGATACTACTCACTATGATATATACTATGAATTTGAATCATACAGTTTTATGTAAGCCTAAAAAGCTGGTAAACTCTGCAGCTAAAAAGGTGGGTAAATGAGTTGGGTGAGTTTACCCCCCACTACATCTCTGATCACAACCCTGCAGGAGGCCAACAGGGTCATTCAAGATCAAGTCCAACAACAAAACAACTCATTGCTGCACTGCTGTGCTAAAGCTACAGATAAGTCTCAGTCATTTATGGCATGTACAGTATATGGGGTGGCACGGTGGCGCAGTGGTTAGCACTGTCGCATCACAGCAAGAAGGTCCTGGGTTCAAATCTCGCCTGGCCCTTTCTGTGTGGAGTTTGCATGTTCTCCCCGTGTTCGCGTGGGTTTCCTCCGGGTGCTCCGGTTTCCTCCCACAGTCAAAGACATGCAAATATATGTGTTTGTGTGTAGTGTGGTGCATGGTGTGATGTACTATGTATATGATGCATGCAATGTATACTTGTATGGGGGCGGCAGTAGTTCAGGAGGTAGAATTCCCGCCCCGCAACTGCAAGGCCGGCGGTTCGAGTCCAGCTCCTCCCGGGAAAAATCTGTCGTAGTGCCAAATGCTGTAATGTAATGTGTAAGTTGCTTTGGATAAAAGCGTCTGCTAAATGCTGTAATGTAATGTGTAAGTCGCTTTGGATAAAAGCGTCTGCTAAATGCTGTAATGTAATGTGTAAGTCGCTTTGGATAAAAGCGTCTGCTAAATGCTGTAATGTAATGTAATATAAAAGTCCAAAAAAGGGAGCGAGTTGAACGCAGAGGAAATGGCGAGAACAGTGTGACAAAGAAAAGACAGGAAACTACAGTATAGCCAGACAGACATGAAGAAATAGGAAAACATGAAAATAGAGAAAGACAGAGAAATGCCTAGAGGAACATGGACACATAGAGAAATAAAATAAAATGAATGTTAGAAATAACTGAAGTCTTTACTAAAGCATCGATGATGCACAGAACAAAAGGAGAGCTTGATTCGAGCAGCATTTCTGAGAAAAGCAGCTTCATAAACTACATGTAGTATAGGAGGGTTAAGAGCACCATGCAGGAACACCTGGCTTAAGATCACACATTTATAATTGTTCTCTGATCAGCCTCTACGCACCAACGGGATGTAAAAATACTCTACTGAAACTTGGTCACTTCTTCTATCTAATTATATTGACTGGTTTGATAATATTATGATCTAAACGTGTCCCCATCAGTGACTGTCTGCAGTTCTATATTTGTATTCTCTGATCAAAATAAAATCATAGGTCAACATTTTAGCCTCTTACAGTTTTTGATTTGTTGCTTTCCTTGTCCTGTTTATACAGTTGCACATCTGGTAAAAGGTCTAATGCAGAATTATTTGTACTGGTAAAGGATAACGCATGTTGGATGACAGATGTACAGATGTTAGAGATGGCATTACACTGTAGATACAGAATTAGCTTAGCCTCTTCAAAATAAAGATTATAAATTAAAGTACAACACTTGCACTTGATGCATTTATTCATGGGTGATAATAAAATTAATAATATGTCCATTCATGATCTGCAAAGTCAACAAGTAAAATGTGGACTATAGTCTTCTCTGAACTAATCATCGTGCTGACTGTGCTTGCGAGCATGGTAGTACAGCCAAGGCTGTATTCATCTTATTTATCAGTCCTGTGTTGAGATGACAGTACTCACACTGTGCTCATGCTGAAATGCCTGGATATAAAACAATGTCAGTAGCTTTTAAATTAATCAAACAATCAACATGACAGATAAATTGGTTGATCATTTGTAGTTGCTTTATGAAATGGATTAGGGTGAAATGGTACAGCAAGGAAAGGCTCTACAATAGGACTGTGTGTGTGTGTGTGTGTGTGTGTGTGTGTGTGTGTGTGTGTGTGTGTGTGTGTGTGTAATCTCATGCAAGCTAAAAAAATACAATAGCGAAACCGCAGAAGCTTTTAAATGCATTAAACTCTTCAAATCAGAAGACAAAGATTAGAGGCTGGTCAGGTAGCTAGACCAGAGGGGAAATATGTATAGAAAATGTTAAAATGACAAAATGGATGTTTCTCGGGTTGTTTTGAATGCTTCAGAGACTGTGGAGAACAGACTAGTCAGTTGCCTAAATAGTTTAAGTTATTTTGGTACTGGTGGATTTACATAATCCACTTATTGTGATTTACATGTGTCGACCCTGACATTTATACTTTATTTTGTATTATGTGTCCCAGCTGAGTGGATCTCCGGTTAAAGGATAAATCCACTCTCGGATCCACTTACAGTGTTAGATAGCATCAATTTGTTATGTTCAATGTATTACAGGAGTTATTTCATGATGAAGTGTTGTAATTGACAATTTTTGGTGTAGCCACTTTCCCTCAACCTGCATCATCTACTTCTGTTAGCAACATTTCTCAGACTGATTGTCATCCCTTACTCAAAGGGTTCATTGCATTCTGGTCTATTGAGGTTATGGATAAATTGGTATCTCTGCCTCTTCTACCATGGATTTATCCCTGTATGATTATAGAACATCTGAGCAAAATGGTGAGCCTATAAAGAAGCTCTTGCTCTTTGGTTCTGAGTGACACCACACACACAAAATAAGTTTACCTACTATCAAACTCCATTGTAGCTGCGTTACAAATATTTATATGTGACGTGACATTGTCTACGTTTAGCCAGTTGTGCAAGAGAATAAGAAAAATACACCACCAAACAACAAAATTGCAAAGTCCATCACCAATAGCTGTTAAACTGGATTTCTTCCTTTAAGTTATCCATTAGATGTATTGAACTAGTGCTATGTCTGAAAGTCAGCCAGTTCTCTATCTCGCTCTACTCTCTGTTTGCATCTCTAATCATTTGGGTGTGAACTGTTGCCTCTTCAGTGTGCCAACTAACTAGTATAATGAAAAGCTGTGGAAATGTGAACATAGTGGGGGTCAAAAACTGTTCAGCATAGAAATCATAATTCTGCTATGATATGATTCAAACATATGTAAGGCCAGCCCTGTCCTCTTCCAACTAGACCAGTAGGTTACTATGAATCCTATGGCTGTATGAAGTTACTATGTATGAGTGTTCATGCATGGTGGTGTGCTTGCATGGGTGTAACGCTATCCTACTGTTATATATATGTAATGTTATATTCAGAAGTTAACATAAATGCATTCGCTATCAATTATTGGTGACGCATGCTTATTTCCTTTTTCATGCAAACTGGATTACAACATCCTAGTCAGTCCACATCATTTCAAAAAGCTCACAAATACAGAACGTAACACTACAGACAGATTTTGGAGGTGTGTATCGGACAGGCACATCTGCCTAAGCTAGTGATGGACGAGCAATTTGCGATCACAGTTACTTCAATTTTCCTGTCTCCTAAGCCTTGTATTATATAAGATAAGATAAGATATTGTTTATTGTACCCATGGGGGAAATATGTCTTAGATTCTGTGTTGCGGTGTCACTCAATAAAAACATCAGTTCCATACATAGCATACATTACATATTACATTACAGCATTTAGCAGACGCTTTTATCCAAAGCTAATTACACATTACATTACAGCATTTAGCCAAAGCGACCTGCATGTCATACCGTTGGCGGAGGCAGCCATGCAAGGTACCAACCTGCTCAACGGGAGCAATTCGGGGTTAGGTGTCTTGCTCAAGGACACTACGACAGATTTTTCCCGGGAGGAGCTGGACTCAAACCGCCGACCTTGCAGTTGCGGGGTGGGAACTTTACCTCCTGAGCTACTGCTGCCCCCATACAAGTATACATTGCATACATCATATACATAGTACATCACACCATGCACCACACTACACAAACACATATATTTGCATGTCTTTGACTGTGGGAGGAAACCGGAGCACCCGGAGGAAACCCACGCGAACACGGGGAGAACAT
>OMOT01078191.1:0-20221 GCA_900312575.1 Acanthochaenus luetkenii
GAGCAATTCGGGGTTAGGTGTCTTGCTCAAGGACACTACGACAGATTGTTCCCGGGAGGAGCTGGACTCGAACCGCCGACCCTGCAGTTGCGGGGCGGGAACTCTACCTCCTGAGCTACTGCCGCCCCCATACAAGTATACATTGCATGCATCATATACATAGTACATCACACCATGCACAACACTACACAAACACATATATTTGCATGTCTTTGACTGTGGGAGGAAACCGGAGCACCCGGAGGAAACCCACGCGAACACGGGGAGAACATGCAAACTCCACACAGAAAGGGCCAGGCGAGATTTGAACCCAGGACCTTCTTGCTGTGAGGCGACAGTGCTAACCACTGCGACACCGTGCCGCCCATACTCTGTATACATATTCATAGAGACCTAGCAAATAATTTACATGGACTTGTATGTTAATTACAAAAGTATATCTTAGATGGGCTTTATTACACCGCTACATTTGATACTCAATTCTGATTGGCCAATGAACGCATTCTGAATGAACGCTGTTTCACATCTCATCGTATTACTCCACGCAACTGCTACAGAGATGACTGAAAATAACAAATGTTTACGTTGCCATGGTTTCAAATCAAATGAACTCGCAGCACCTTGAGCCAGTTCATAAACTGTCAACGTTACACGCTACTCTTCGGTTTGACTAACGTGGCTGCACACACACATTCGACAAGCCTAACAACATTTTTCAATATTACTTTTTATTTATTCTGAGAGCATGAAACCTTTGATACCTGGTGTGTCAAATGATGCCTTTGGTTATCCCTTACATAATGAATAGTTATTCGCAAAATCTCCATTTGAATGTGAAAATATACTATGTGTATAAATTAGGTAATACATACATTTATTACCGTATATATATTATATACCATAATAGCATTCATTCTAATTATATATTATATACTATATATATATATATAGACAAGCTAACAGCATAAAGTTAAAGATTGTTGGTTTTAAGTCACGGATTATATTGTTCGTCACAATGTGGTATACATGGCTGACTGCATGACTGAACAAATATCTCCACCCTGGACCAGTATACCAGTTAGAACCTTTGCCCTTCCATTATGGATGACAAGGCATTATGTTTTACTACATTGTAACCTACTGACAAGATGCCCCAGTCAAAGTTAATACAAAATATATTGTTGTTCTCTCTGGGTTTTACTGCTGCTAAGAAAACAAATTTGCAAAATTGGATAACTCTCGATATCTGTATGAAATTATTTTGGATACATACATAGTTTACTGAACATTGTCCATTTTGAATGTAGAACTGCAAGACGCAATGAGACTCAAACTTTCACTATTAAAGCTTGGATACCCACGGTTCAATATGAAATATTGCTTGCATTGTATTGAATCAATCAATACTTACCACTAATTGTCGCTGAAAAAAATCAACACTTATTACACTGGAAGATTTGCTGTGTGGTAAAGGGTTTAGGTTAACACGACCATACAGTGAAGGCAAGACGGGGAGCAATGGCAGTAGGGTCATGGGTGACTGCCGGGTGAGTGTCAAAGAGGTCAGAGCAGGTTCAACCTTACTACTCGCATGTGCAAACACATAAACTGACGAGGCAATGCTTGTTTACTGATGAGACTTACTTCTGCATATGATATCAGCGCTAATGAAAGGAAAAGCTCTTAAATGAAGTAATACATGTTAGGGGCATGATATTTTTGTTTTTAATACATTGCTTATTTATCTTAAATAAGCCCCAAAAAAGTGATACAACGTGGCAACACGATCCTGAAGATACCACAGAGTTTCTTGGTGTCTATACCCAGAGGTGTCTTTTGCTTAGGAGGTTTTCATGTCTGAACCATGTGTTGTGGTTGCCACCGCCACAATAACCAAACATTGATGAGCAAACTGTTGCATGCGCACACTGCTCTCCTTTTCCTCTAACTGCTGGTTCTATTGTTTCCTATGTTAATGTACTGAGACAGCGTACAGCCAGCTTCCCCCAAATCTACAAAACAACCCTATTTGACAGGTTTTTGACACAAAGACAGGAGGCCTACCTCGTGTAGAAAGGAGATATTGGTCTCTCTTGTTCTTGAGAGCTGAAATATGAATACAAATGGGCATAAATAGCTTGCAGTATGTGGCTATGAAGCAATACGGCATAAAAACATTAAGCGTCCCCTCGCCACTAAATGTTACTGGGTCTGAAAATAGGACCAGGCGGCTGGCTTTTGTCTGCAGAACAATAGCCATGTAGTGCTACAGATCAGTGCCTTTGTTGAGCTTGTCTCGGGTAATTATTATGAACTATAGAGAAACGGGCGCTGCTGTGGAATATAGGCTGTTTGCTGCCACTGGACGCATGCCAGCAACACATGATGAAATTATGCAATGATAAAAGGAAGTGTTGAGGTTGCTTAACATTTATCCTGACACTGACAGGGTGGACATTTCATAATCCCCTGCTCTCGTTTGCCAAAGTAAAGCTGCATGATATCTCCTTTAAAGTAAAAGCAGGGGAAAACACCATTGCAACAAAGCCTGAACAGTTAGTCCAGGGAGACGAATAAACAACTGGGTTGATACTGTGTTCAATGGCCTTATCAGACAGAGTATTTGCCACTTTATTTATGTTTATTTCATTCGCTATAATAGATTATTTCATTCTCAGATTGATTGACTGAACTCTTGATACAATGACTGACATTATGTCACATCTAAACATTATTCTAAAGTCTGTTCTCACAACCAAGGTCCCTAAATGCTTAAATACAAGTATGATGAATATGAGATTTTCCTAAAGATGCTGCTTATTAATTGCAGAGTGGCTCAATCTTCTCTGTAATGACTGGCAGTATGTGAAAAACACGCTAGCACAGAAGATGTTCTGAATCACATAGATCATAAACATCTGTTGACCAATCATGGCCCCTTTTTAGTTTTAGCCCAAACCACAATCAAATTTGCCTATGCCTTACCTGGAGTACACTTAGGGCTGAGCAGAAGCCAAAAAGAGCAATCACACTATATTGTTGACATCCAATAGAGGGTCTAAATATGCTGTTTTGCTGGTTTTATTTGATAGCATTTAAGAAATAACTCTATAACAGCAACAGAAAATAGACCACATCAAACTAAACCAATTTCCTATAATGAGATCTGTCTACTGTGCCAATAAACAACCACTAATACTCTAATCATGGGTTGTAAACGTGTTGAGCCACAACTAAACAATAGATGCTCTAACACAGAGAAGAATGAGTTGTTATTGAATGGACCATTCAGTAAATATTTGGCACAAATTGTCTGGTGTGTGACATGCCTTCATGTGGCTTACAGTAAGGGGCGGGGAACAACACACCACTTTAACTATGCAGGCAGCACTGCAACAAGTTCAAAACAGAGGAGTTGTGTTTCAAGTCAGGCAGGAATCAAAATGGGCCTAAGTTCACTCAACTTCGAAAGGCTTCTCACATGACACTATCTACAGGAAATATGTGCTTGTGTTCCTCTAACATAATATGTGTTATTACACAAAAAACACCTTGTAGCTGCAGGTGCAGCTCACCACAAACATTTTCAAATTCCTTTGGAACCTTGGCGGCAAATATTTTCCCCCACACCCATGTTCTTAGCTGGTGTTACACAGTCTAGCGAGCGTATTAAGATAATGTGTGCCGTCACTGCCGCCATGAATTGCAAAAGCGGAAATCCTGCTTACCCACTACCTTACTGAGGGGATAACAAGACGCTTTGTTAGAAGACTTGGAAAAGCCCTGATCCCTCCAGAGGGAACGAAAAACGACCAACGACAGGTTCATTCAACTAATTTGTTTGAATTGTAGCCTCAATTGAACGCAATGATTTACCTTAAAATTACATTTTGTATGCAACTCATTGATTAACAAAGAGGCATGGATGAGCTGGGACCTGTGGAGACCAGTGTCTCCCAAACCATCAGCTTTTATATGGATGATCATGACTGTGGGACATTCTCAGAACACCTAAGAGCATAGGGTCTTGGTACTTGGTTGATAAGCCTGGATGAGCCATGCTTGGTATACACTCACAGCCAAGAGTGCACATTCCATCAAAGAAAATGGTGTTAAAGGAGCACAATGCCATCATGCTTCAGGGCTTAAACCAAGCCAGCCGAAGGGGGGGCATGGAAGGACTGCAGAGGAAGTTAGCCATTTGTGAATCAAATCAGGTTTGCTAGTCTTTAGTTCTAGTGTGTATGTTGTTTCTTCTCAAGTCTCTTTCTTACCATCGTTATTACATCTACTCAACCCCAAGAAGAGCAAAAGCAAAAACACACGAAAAGGACAACAAATACAACGTGTTAGTTTAGCAGGAATACCTGCACGAGTCTTTAATGATCTTGACCCTGAGTTGGACATGTAGATTTGACTGTAGAGCGGTGTGCTTAACACTAGTATTTTCTTTCACAATGTAAGGAAACTGGTTTGATCCAGTCAGTGGTTTCTGGCTGTCAGGCTTACAGGCTGCTGGACGAGACTTCCTGAGAGACGGTCAATAATACTCATATACCCATGGTATAAATGTGCAGTCACACCACACTGCGACGTTCCTCACTCCCACCTATTTCCAATGGGCTTCTAAGAAAGCCAATGGTTACATCACAAGATTCAGTGAACCACGGCAACTACATACAAAAGCCGGTATGCGTCCCCTACGTGCAACTACGCAACGCTAAAAGGGTAATACGTTCACGTGACAATGCTATGTCGGCCTGTGCGGTGGATAAATGCAGCACTCCTCAATGTTAAATACACATTTTCCATACAGTTCCACCCACTGTTTGAGTTTCAGATACAGAATAGGGAATGAGAGGGTGGATACATGAGACGAGGATCTCAAAGTGGAGCCACTGATAGGAAACGTAGTTACTTGGTGGGTGCTGATGACCCCAGAGAGAGCAGAAAGACCCAGGACGAGTGTAGTTCCTGGAATGAGTTATGTAATGTGGTAATCATACCATTCAGAAAATCAAACAAAAACAATCCATTTGATTACCATTAATATGGTAAAATATGAATCTCAAAATCCCTGACAGCTCTCTCATTCCCTACAAAATTATGAATGTAATGTGTAAAAAAATTACAATAAATACATAAATAAAAGGATGAATACTTCTTTTTAAAAAGAGTAGTTCCTTGTGTTTATTATTCTACCAAAGTCTTAGGTAGTTACATCCAGTTTGTCCCAGTTGGCTGTTGCTGTGCTACTAGATGCTGCACCGTGCTGACACGGATATGTCTGACACATACCTATGGAAAGTGAGAGCAAGCTGACAAGAAGGCATGAGGGCAGCTACAGATATGAAAACTCTTACTCGTGGAAAATGAGCCCATATTCACTGTGTGTATCTGTCAAAATCGCGGGTACCGGTACTTTTAAAATGGAAACTCTGATTGCATTGTAATACATATCTACACCTACTAGCTTTGGACCACAATTATCTTTTAAAGTTAATCTGCCACTGTCCTTGACACACTTTATGGGTGGGACTGCAAGAGATGAAATGATGGCGCGATCCTCTTAGTCTGAGGAACTATTGCTATAATGTCCTCAAAATCATGTGTTCCACTAGAGTTAATCTGCCCTTATGTGTTAAGCTTATGTTGCATAGTTGCATAGTGAGTGCCGGCAAGCCCAGATTGCTTACGCACATTACTCGGGTCCCCCGTCACACTGTCTCTGGATCAGTCACCCAATACGATCTGATGAGGAGAATTTTAGGACGTGGGGAAAAGATTTACTGTGACCCTGAAATGGTGAGGAAAGCTGTTTAATGTGGACAGGAAGAAAGAATCGTTTATATATAAGCTGATGCAATAGGATTTGGAAGTAGGCCTGTGAGCGAACCACTGTGTCACACTAAACATTTGCGTAATGTGTTAATGTATCTGGTGCTGACATGATGAGTATCATACTAAAGGTCACTGGTGTATTGAACAAGCTGTAACAGTAGTCAACAGTGTCATCAGTTCTCACTTTACTGCTTTAGTTTTGCACCCATTGACTAAGTTTTATATTTCTTTGCTTGGCAAATATTTTCCATGTCTACTAACAGTCCGCGGTAAGTGAAGTGGTTTATGTAGGATATCTGTGACTAGTAATATTTCAATTTGAGGTAACAAAAAGGCCACTCACTTAAAACACTGGACTCCCAACATACTGTGGATGCACTGGGTTTGGAGCATGTCTTTTGGGAGGAAAGGGGGCTGCAAACTGCACAGAAGCAAGCTACTTTCTCAAACAGGTCAGGTGTGTTCACGTCCTAGGTTCATGCGAATCTAAGCGAACAGTCAAAGCGGCAAGAGCCCCAACAACAGACACAGCTGTAGCTTTGCTATTCCAGGACTGAAGACACTTGACACCAATTGGTTCCAGTTTCAGGTTATAATAAGCTTGTTTGCATGCCAAAGTCACATTGCGACGGGCTTGGCCCGTAGATCCCAGATTGCCGTCAGACGCTCAAGATTCTTCACCCTCACCCTCGAGTGACAGCATATGTCACCTACGCAAACAGTGGTCATAACCTATTTACCACAGCCAGAACCCCTTCGTACTGTCGTATTCCACATGGAAACTGGTACCACTGTTTTTGCTATTGATGTTTCTTCAAAAACGTGCAAGGTTATGCATGCATTTAACATTTAAGGTTAGGTATTTTGCAATGAATTTTTGCATCATATTATATGACCGTAGACGTTATATGACGGATGACAGATAAGATTATGATCCCTATCGAATCATAAAACTGCAGTAGTAACTTTCACAGAGTAATTTAATGCTATAGTTTCCTGAATGGTGTATTGTTTACTCTTGGCAGTAAGCTTGAATAATTTATTTGAAAAAGAAACGATTACACTCTGTGGATTTCAAATAATCTGGAAATGTGCTCATATCTCTAAATGAAATATACTCATCTGTGGTTATGCGTAATAGTTAACACACTGTCTAAAAGCTTCACTGTCCACGTATGTTCCTGAACATCGGCCATTAATACAATGTAGTATGCTTTACTTTCCACTTGCACTCAAACACGGGTGTATTTTGGCCAGAAACACTGACCTGCTGAGGGCCTCCATGCTGTCGGAGGGGCGGACATCAATGGGGGCGAGGTGCGTGGCAGTGCCTGGGGGTTCCTGGTGGGCCAGGGGCGCAGGAGCCACCTCCATCTCCTTTGGGCTGGGGCACCTTGGCTCTGGGGTCACGGCCATAGGTATTTCTATGTGCGGGGGCCTCACATGGGGCATCCAAGCGGAGTGGCTGGACTGAGGTACGACTTGCAGCTCATTGTCGCTCTTTCCCACCCTCACCTATTTTATAGGGAGAGACGCAAACAGGTGAGGCTTGTGACAGGAAATTTGAGAAGACACGTGAGGTAAATGATACACGCTGCTAACATTTCTGCACGATCACGCACATACACCTACCACACATATAAACACACACACACAATATCCGAGCTCTCAACCTTTGCTCCGGTTACTATAAAACATGCATTCGAGGATCTACTGGGGTGAGGCCAAGGACAATAAAAGAAAGAAAAAAGGAGGGAGGGACAGGAAGGTTATCTTGTAAAACCTTAAGGTTAGACTGATGTTTGTCTTACCTCGCTAACCCCGAGTAGGTATAAACTGTGTGAACCACCAACTGTTGTGTGAACACCCAATATTGAAAAAAGGTTTGGATCCAGATGGAAGTCTGCGGCTTAAAACACTGAATTAAAAGGCTCGTTTTTTCATTATCAGTGGAACATTTCCATTTGGGGCTTAACCTAACGGATTGTTCTAAAATACATGGATGCTGCCTCCGTTTAGACAGTCATTGGCTCACTTAACGGGTGAATCTTTGAGAACATAATAGCTCCAAAAGCTTCTCTAGACCTATTATGGATTTTGCCCCTCTGGGCTTGGCAATTGATTTTTGGCTAAATTTGTCAGTCACAAAACGCCACAGCAGGATAAGGGTAGAAAACAGGAAATGGATGTGGACAACCACATGCTTTTTCTACCTACCGGTAATCATTTTCAGGGGCCTGGGTATCCCAGCATGCATTAGGGGGTATAAGGCAGGGATACACCCTAGACAGGTCACCCGTCCATCACAGGACAGACACTCACAATCATCCCTAGTGGAACCAACTCCCACATACTATTAGGGAAGTTAATTCTGTCTAAATATTCAAATCCAAACTCAAAACCGATTCATTCTCACTGTCATATGACCAAACATAGCACAGTCTGGACCGACAGTCTCTTCTTCTACTTCTTTTTGTATGCTTGGAGGGTCTACGGTAGGTTAGGCTTTGTAGAATAGGTAGACTTGTTATGTCTTGCTCCAATTAGCAATCGTGTGTCTTGTGCTTTGTTCTGCTTCCCTGTGTCTGTCTGACATTCTGTTCTACAATTGATTGTTGATCAGGTCGATCTAGTTGGGCTCATTCTCTGTAAAGTCCTTTGAGACATGCTTGTGATAAAGGGCTATATAAATACATGAACTTGAACTTGAACAAAAATTGAACTGAGTATGCTTTCACGCAATAAATACACTACAATAAAAATAAATAGTTATAAACTGGCCTTAAAACAAACAATTCCCATGTTAACTAAGCACTGTATTTTTCAGAAGTCTCTGGAATACGAACCATCCCTGTTCCTGTACAGCTTGTGAACAACACGCACTCGTACAAGACTTTCAAAACTGTGGTTGAGGTTGTATAAGTAAGCTATTGACTGTAAACATCTGCATTCAAGTGTTCACGGTAACGTGTCCATGTCAACAAGGAGAGGGAGCCTGAATCAAAATTCTAATATTGCTGTTATTACCGCAGGAACGGAATGCTTTCTTACATCATGATATCAATTCTACCAAAAAAGCACGAGGAATTAACAATACTCGGTCAATAATGGTAATGTGCCAAAACTCGTGTTTGGATATGGACTAGTGTTCAATAACAAAGTTCCCCTTTGACCATGCATACCTGCCATTGACAGGTCTTGAATAATAAACCAAATAGATACAACGGACATGTTTAGGGCCCTCTAACTGATTTGAGTGTGTGTGTTTGGTTGTGTTTCTCACCACTAAACCTGCCCTGAGGCAGATCAGTCTAATTTACAGCCTTATAGCACTTATATAAAGACATCTGTGCTAAATGTGAACACTGTGCTACTCCATAACTCACACCTCCTCTCTTTGGCACCAGACAGCTTCACAGTGCCAAGCTCCATCAATTATCATGTTGCAAAAGGTGCCTGTGTGTAGTTTCTGCAGCTTGTTGAAGTGTGTTGTGAACGTGCGCATGTAATACTAATGTCATACTAATCATTCCATCTGTTAGTTCATCTATCTCCTGGGTAAAGCAACCTTTTCCATCCCCAATCTATCCACTGGCAAGGCGCTGACTTCCCATGACAAGCAGGCCGCTCAGGTCTCCAGTACAACAACACATCTGAACGAGTGCGTACCCACTTGTAAAGGTGGGTCTTTATTATTTATCTCTGTGTGGGCTATGTAGCTATAAAGGTGAATATTTATAGTGGTGATTAATCACAGAGAGAACACAATAAAGAACCCAAGCCACTTCTATTGATAGCCACTCTCATTTCCATAGTAAGTGAGGGTTCTGTGAGAGTCCGCTGGATTCAGCATTAAAGGTAGAAATCAACACATGGCAAGTCAATTTGATGTCAATCATTTTCACCAAAACTGATGTGTGTGTAGCCATTACCAGGTGTTTCAATTCAACACTCCTAAACTGTCTCTTGATATCAAAAGGTACCCAGCCATATCGCTCATATTTGGTTACTGCTGTTGGCTACCTTGTTAGTTTGAGGGGTAAAATATCAGATCAGCCAATCAAAAACATTTGTGATTCTTGAGCTTTACACACAAGCTCCAGGTTAGATTAAAGCTGCTGAAAGCAAAATATATTTCAGGCAAACATCATCCTTCATCAGCAAGACGTTTCCCCCTCCTCTGAGCTAATCCTATTGAGATAATAGGATTAGGCTCAGCTATTTTAATATACACATAGTATATACATCAGCATTTCTTTTTATCTCCACAATGACGCTGGTCTCGATATTAGACAGCATAATAATAATACCAGAGCTATATTTAATGGTTGAAATTTATTCCAGTTAGTTTATGAAGCTGGCTCCTATGATCTCACATATATGCAAAATTAGGTTGGGTGTGGATATTTACATGTGTAATAGACTAATAGCTAATTTGTCCGAGCTGGGCTTCAATTGGTAAAGAAAGATAGACCGCTGGATTTATCTTGACCTTTCCAAGCTTCAATTATGATCTAATTCATCGTCAAATGCCCTTTGTGGCAGGGCTTCATCTATAATGAGTTGGAAGAGCATACCATAGCCCATGTTTGTCTCTCACAGCAAATGCATGTGTTGTTGTTTCCTCCAGCACATTGCCTTTATCAAATCAAATCATGTCACTGAGTGGCGAGGCCAGAGGCATCAGAGGCTGTCTGCTATATGACCTCAGGGCAATCAGCACCAAGGCAATGCAACAGATAAGAAACCAGGGGGTATTTATGGGGAAGGGATAAGAAACACAGTAAGCCACTAAGCCAACGTCTAAAACAACACCCATTAGTTTGCCTAGAATATGCAGCATTAATAAAAACGTATTGAGATAAGGATATAATCAGGCTCATTTTGCATTGTAAGGTTGAAGGAAACGTAAACTTGACAATAACAAAACTCTGATTTGCTGTACCTTCTTTTTCCTTGGCCTTGCAGTTTGAGTGGAGGATTTGTTCAGAGGGTCTGTGTTGTCCGGTGGGCTCTTGTGTCCAGTCTTGGATTATGTATAGAGAACAAATGGAAAATATAGACAAACGATTTACAACGTATAGAATCATTACTTGCATCACATCAATCACACAGTTAAATGTACAGTGCAGCACTGCAGAACAAACGTTCCATACTGAGACGGTAATGATCTTTTGACACAATCCATATACAGCAGGGCTGCACGATTATGGCTAAAACGATAATCCCGATTACTTTGCTGAATGTTGTTATCACCATTATTAACCAAAATAATCTCTACGATATGGGGGCCAAAATTATGTTATTTCACTTTTCGCATCTTATATCAATGCCTTAACATCTTGACTTACTACAGTGGCCATTCTTAAGGAAATACAATGAAGTTATACGTTTTAACATTGCCAAATTCTACCATCATTAATTAATATACTGTATGAATACACATTTTGCTGCGGTGCACATAATGTTTGCGCTACCAATTATTCAACACAGGATAACCGCTTCCTAATGATAGAATATCATCAGCAAGCGTGGGATGACGCAAATCCTCAAGTGGTATTTTTAGTGGCCCCTATCTCGTGAGCATAACGTCAACTTATCGGTAACGTCAAATGCGTTCTATTAGAAGGGTCATCATCTATTCACACGGAATGGCCTGAAACACCATCCCAGCCATACTGGTCAGCTGAAACTGATTACATCTTGAAAGCTAGCGCGCACAGAAATGGCTCTGGTGTAAGAAAAACAGCGTTTCCCAAAACACACCGACGTTATGTTCATCACGTCACACAGATCACATAGTTGGTGTTAAAAGGACTACGTCAGGGAATTTGAAGGGTTCGTGCAGGTTTGTCCTAAGAAATGCCACAGCGGACACATTCACACACAGGGTTCTGTAACGGGTACACCAAAGATCAGAAATGCGTTAAAACAAAGCAGCACCCATGCAGGCACTCTGCTGAATATCCACCCACCCACCTTTCTGGGAACTGGTGTCTGTGTCTTTGGATTGAGGGTGTTGGGTGACTTCTTTGTGTCAGTATCTGTCACGTGCGCCGAGATGGGACAAAGACAGTCATATTTGTAACCATGTCTTACTGTACCACTAGGAAGCAACAAATCCAGCCAACCCTTTGTGCTCTGATTCCAACTGTTGTAAGTGGAGCCTAATCTAAATCTATAACATATTTTTCGCAACCAGGTTTGGCCCATAGTCATTTTAGAAGAACTATTGCAAAGCTCATGTGTGTGTTCCACTGTTCTTTTTGTTCAGAATAGATCAATTAGGTTGGTAATCGTCCAGCCCCACCTTTAGCCAAACACACCTACACATAAACACCAGGGTTCAACATTAACGCTGCCCCGGTCTGCCTTGGCTGAGCCTCTCTGCCTGTTGGGAATGACGTTGCTTACGTCATTTAACGTCATTTAACGTAAATACACTCCGAAAATCGGCTCTGATTTCAGAAATGAACGGTCAGTTCAAAGTCGTTACAAACTAACTGTAAACATGGCGGACACCAACCATAACATTGTCATCATTTCGCTGGCGGCCAACAATATTACAGCACTTGTTGACAATACTATTGACAGGAAGATGACAATGTTTTGTTACACGTAGATGCGTGTTGATTAATACTGCAGTACCAATCAAGCCGCAACCATCGCATTTTGCAACGACGTCCTCCGCCATGTTAACGTTGGAATGTTCCGACGCTCGGACAAGCCGTCTTTGTGCTTCCAGAGCACAGTGCTCTGAATCTCTGCACCGCGCGCCCCGGCACTTTCTGAGCGTATTTACGAACGCAGTTAGTTAATTCTAAACATGGCGGAAGGCTCACAGCCGACGTTAGCAAAGCTAGATTACGAACGTAAAGATATCCGTGGGTGGAGAACGACACTACATTAACGGCTAACGTTATATGCTTAGTAATGTTAACGTTAGCTAGCTCACAGTTAGCTAACTTATCCCCTCCCCACAGCTAGCTAACAGTTAGCTAGCTAACACAAGTATGTTCAGTGAATCTGGTGTCTGTGGTGTCAGTCAATAATATGGCTGAGTGTGCAGTATCGTTACGTGAACGTTTTGTATTAACATTGTTCCAGATTCATTGAAGTAATTTATAATGACATCTAGGAGCGACAGCGACTTAAAGGCAGACAGGTTCACTAGTGTCCTGGATGACGTCAGAGACCCGGAGGGGACATACGTCCGGTTTGTTAAGGATGGACAGGTGAAGAGCTGAAACATGCCACTGCTATAGGACACTGAGGCCATTAATGCTCGTAAGATGATGCGTCTATAAATTATTACATTAACAAGTTAGTAAAAGTTTGTTTTTGCTTTTTGGTGGATAAAAAAACAACATCAATAAAGTGAAGCATGAGTTCGAATGTATTACATAATTGTAGCAATGTACAATAGTAGATGTGATGAGAATTAGTGTGTAACAGTTTTCACTATTCCCTAGAAAATGGATTGATAAGTTCAGTTTCTGCCATATTGCTTTGAAATATACTGATTGATGTAATATAACTAATAAATACCGTTTTTTGGGGAAAAGATTGTGTCCTGCAGTGCTTTACACACAATCAACAGGCAATGGACTCACACACTTGGAGAGCAGAGAGGAGTGTGTGCTGGAAGGAAAAGAGAGGGGAGGGCTGTCCCGTGTACCTGTTGCTATGACAGATATCCGGTTACCACGCAACACCTTTGGCACACACACACACACACATTCAGGTGATGACCTGCTGAGATTAACAGCTTTGATATTAATTGAATGGAAAATAAAAAGCTGGTAATGAATGATAAGTCACCTGTCAATAGTGTGTGACTGAATTTGGACACGAAAGAGGTAGAGGTGTTTTATCGGAAAGCTTATTTACTGACTAAACACTGCAGCTCAACTAGTTCAAGTTCATTTATTTATATCGCCCTTTATCACAAGCATGTCTGTCTCAAAGGACTTTACAGAAAATGAGCCAACTAGATCTACCTGAACATCAATCAGAGGAAATTACAGAATAGTAAAAGACAAACACAGAAACAGAATGAAGTACAAGACAAACTAAATCAATTTAGCAAGCCATAGCCCTAACTATTCTACAAGGCCTACAGTGGCATTTATGGTTCAATGCACAGCATAAATACACTGGTGCCTAGCAGGAATATATGAAATGTATATGAGCAGAGAGGGAAGCATACAAGTGGTTCATTGAACAGAAAACTCTTAATGCAGTGAAACGTAATAATTGCCACCTTTAGACCATTTATCCTCAGTGGAAAATAATTGTACACCAGGGTTTACTGTACAGTACCTTTACAGCCCTATACAGTGTGTGTGTGTGTTCACCAGCAGTACTGATATCTTATCCATGCACATACAATACCCTGTCTTTCAGTCTGTCTTTCCCAGACACGTGTACACACACCCTAAACAAATAGCACCTAGCACCATGTGAGAAACTCGCCACCTTTCTATTCAATCAGCCAACATCAGAGACAGAGCGGACAAATATTATAAATGGATTTGGTACAGTTAACTCTATTATACTCCTGTTTCTGTTCAGTCAGTGCTAGGAAAAAAGCGAGTAAGACACAATAAGATGGAGGCAGGACTCCAAAAGACTTCCACTGCACCGGACCAACGCAGATTCAGAGCGAGCTGCACTCTCGCAGCTATAGCTACAACTGCACCACGGGACATCTTGTCGTTCCACAGTTCACCGCTTCAAAGGAGAGAGAGGTGGCCTTCACAAGTGAAACGAGATGCCCAGTCTGAGGTGTTCTCAGCACGCGGCCCTTCAGCGACACAGTGGCTTTGCTGTGTTATGAAGTTGTCAGTGGGTAGTGAAGAACTAGCATGGAATGTATTCACTCACGTCACCAAATGTTTGGACATAATGGGGTCAGGCGTGTGCCGCTCTCGGGTCAGCTGGTCAAAAGCCACCTCACAGATGGTGCCGAGGAGACGGGGTCTTTGCCGTAGCAGATGCTCCGCTGTCGCGCTCAAAGGTGAGCGACCGAGTAGCTCCTGCACACTCGTTTCTGGCAGGTGAATGCAAATATGCCAGCCGAGCACCGTGGGTGACATGGTAATTAAGTGGCACTTGAAGTTTGATTGTGGTTGTGCTTCAGCCTTGGATGAAGTGGCACTACTTCATGAGCTACACAGCGTGTGTTTAAGCATCGACACGTTCTAATCTATTATATGGGATGTAGAGGAGACATTACATTACAGCATGTATCAGACGCTTTTATCCAAAGCGACTTACAGATCATCATACCGTTGGCAGAGGCAGCCATGCAAGACGCCAGCCTGCTCAACGGGAGCAATTTGGGGTTAGGTGTCTTGCTCAAGGACACTACAACCAATTTTTTTCTTTCCCCGGGAGGAGCTGGACTCGAACCTTCAACCTTGCGGTTGCTGGGTAGGAACTCTACCCCCTGAGCCGCTGCCGCCCCCATATAACAGGATATCATCTTGATTAATATTATCAGCCTGTGTAAATGAGAGCAAGTAAGGGTAAGATTTGCCAGGTCGGAAAGGTATGAACAAGGCAGCCATGATTTTGTTGACCCGTACACAAAGATCAATGGAGTAGTTCAGTATAAACAGTATACATCATGTTAAAGTAGTATCATATAGGTGGTTTTCTGAAAATACAAATTATTTTTGTTGATACTGCTGATTGTTGTTGCCTTGTACTGAGCATCAACTGGAGGTCAAAGTTTACCTCCCTCTTTATTTACCATTACATCACCGTTCATTGCTGACCAGATCTGGCTAGAGGCCATGCATAATGGTAATGATAGGCCAAGCTAATAGGCCGCACCACAGTTGAAGTAGCAATGGGTAAACTGTTCAGTGCTCTAACAGTAGTACTCACATGCAGGTGTTCAAGAGCTAAGCCTGTCTGAGCTGGGACTGACTGTGACAGGCCTTACTGAGCAGATGTCCCCTAAATCTGTCCTCCCTCACACACACACACACACACACACACACACACACACACGTACACAACACTCTAACGTGACACATATAGGGCCACAGGCCAACCAATACATTCCCCAGAAAAGGGAAACACACACTAGTACCTGATTGCCTCTATTGTTTACCAGGACAGTCTATTGTGATTAGCCTAATAACCTCTCCCCTCCCCCCGCCGTCAAAACGTTCTCACACTACAACCTCTAGTGTGCTAACGAGTGGAAAGTCTCTCTCCTCTTGAGAAGCGTCTCAAAGTGATCCTTTCCCGGACTGTCTGCTCGGGGACTCGGGGTCCTTTTCTCCCACATTTGGTATCGCAGGTAGACGAGTCGTTTTAAAGAGGTTTCGCACAAAGAAACCGCTCACAGTAGAGGAAGTCTGTCTGTCCCTTTAACTTGCTCACGGAGGGGAGAGCAAGCCCCAGCATGTGTCCTCCCTTTTACACCCCCACCCATCTCCCTATGTGGGTGGTAGCAACTGGTAGCAGAGGCACCACAAGGCAGCCCTCCAAGCAACAGCTGCTCAACAAACATAGATTTAAGAATATATATATAGACTATTAATGTTGTTTAATGCTCATAAAGGCAATACTTCCAATATGGACATTTCGTGGAGAGTTTGGAACGGCTGCCATTCAAGACTTCGGTTAAGATTCAGGCACTGGAGCCTTGCTAGGAAAACATTACAGGTATGAACAGGAAGCATAAAGCTCACAGTGTTGTCAGTGAGGCCCCTGCTCCTTTTCTTAGGAGACTATGCCGGCGGAATAACAAGGGAGGGAAATGCTTTCTCTGTTTACAAGAGTACAGGGGGAAAGTATTCATGATGACGTTAGTAGTCATGGGTTTGGTGAACAAAGTTAGTTTGATTTAGGGAGGGAAAGTTAGTCTTAGTGCGGGGGGAAAGGGAATATAGAAGACGTGGCACCCATGCACCGGGGACATTTTGAAAAGACTTGCTGTGCCTGGCCCAACAGTCAACACACACACACACACACCGCACACAGTCAAAGACACACCATTCCCACAACACCACAAAAGAGCGTGTACGTGTGAAACTAAATGAAAACAGTCCTTGAGCCAACTTGGGCTCCACAGCTTCTACTCACACAGATGGTCAGAGCTCCTGCCCCCATTCTTCCACTGAAGAAACGACTGCAGAGGGAAAGATGAGGGGGGGAACTGCTGCTATCCTCCCTCCCCCTCCACCTCTTCTTCCCCTCCTCACTCTTTTCCAGGCCACACGCTTAAACTTTGCCCAATAGTGGGAAACCCTTTCACCCTCAACGGTGCCATCCAAAACACAACACAGATAATCCAGTGTAAGGAACGGTTGCCAGCACCAGTCTTCACTGAGAGACTATCTGCTTCCCAACCCATGAGCACAGATTAGTGCTTGTCTCTCTCACTTCCTCCCTCTCTATTCCCCCTCTCTCCTCCTGGGCTGAAATCTGAGCTGAGCTCTCTGATTGGCTGAGTGGCCTGGTCATGTGATCTAGGGGGTTAAAACCCCCAAACTTGAAGTCTGTGCCTGCAGGATTTACAGTATGTGCCTGGGAGTAGGGAAAACAAAAGAGGGCACAGAGCTCCGGAAGCTTTGCATCAAGTAAATCATGCATATATTTCACTCGGAGACCGTCAAAAGTCTACTAGAAAAATACTATTTTTAATCAAAGAATGAAACAAGATCACAAGTCTGACATTTACAATAGCTTCATCACTGAGAAAATGAGTTTGCAAGTTTGCATATTGTCTTAAATATCATTTGCAAGTTTGCATATTGTCTTAAATATCATTTGCAAGTTTGCATATTGTCTTAAATATCATTTGCACAACATCAAATATAATTTTCTACACATCTTTTTTTCTCTATGATATAAAACACAAAATATCATAGACCATACAAAATCTATAACATTTAAACATCTAGGTTATGGGTGAGTAGACATGGTGGAGTAGCAGGCAGTTTTAACCCCTCAAGTCTTGCTTAGCAAAATCCCATCTGAGGTGTATCGGTTCTGCATCAAATTTCTCACTCCAATGCAGAGTTTTGTGAATGATCTTTAACAGCTTCTAGCTTTTCAGAAAAATTATGGCATTATTCAATTACTTATTTTCTTAATTGCATCTGGCGGCCACGTTCGGGGCAATGTTCCTTTAATTCACATACTGTGTTAGAAATAGTGTTCTGTTTAGGTAAAAGTCATCAATTCGTGCACAGCTGGCTCTCCTACAGGGAGAAATTGTGGAAAACGGAGATGGACCAGTTTGCAGAGGGGCACCCAGATGTTCCACTGGCAGCGGGCTATGTTGCTATAGCTGCCAGTGTAACCCGTAGACGACAGGGTGCCACCTGTGCCTGTCAAGTCCTTTGGCCTACCACAGCCAGATGTTACACAGGGAGGACAGAGTGACAACCAGCAATAAATTGTGATTTTATTAGTGTTTCTGGCAGCATATGCTGCATATGCATGGCAACCATAGAACGGTTTTTGACCAGTTTGGGTCAGTTTAGACCAGTTGGACCCGTACTGTACTCATTGTAGAGGTCCCTGCGGATGACACTCTCAATCCAGGGGATATGTGCAGATGAGCGGGTGAACACAGAAGGCTTCCTGTTCATAATGCATCCAATAGGGTCAAAGCTGTTGATACTGTGAACCTCCCAAGGGCTGCTGGGAGCATCCTGGCACACCAGAGGACCACCTGACTCTCCCTGTAAATCAAGATGGCATGGGCTATAACACCATCAGCATATTATTAAACACGGTTAGATATATGAAAGAACTACCCTGTTCCCACAATTTCATTTGATTGATGCTCAGAATGCTCCATAGTTAGCAGAACTCACTAATTAGTCCTGTGCTCTGGTACACCTTGTTTTACCTGACAGACGGGGCTGATCTCGTCAGGCAGGGTACAGCCACTGCAGACGATGGAGGTCTTGACCTGGAACCACCTGTAATCTGCCCTCTTGTGCAGGGCAACCTGGTTAAGGGCAGCAACGTTGGCATTCAGGGAATCACCTGATAATCACACAAAAACAGTGGAATAAGTCACTTTGGATTGCCAAAAAAACCAAAAACACATTCAACTGGAGGCACTGGAGGCAACAAACACTGGAAGTAGTTGCACCTTCGGTCCAACAGAGGGCATGCAAGCTATTCCAGCTCAACATGAATGTATTTTTAACTGCAAGTGAACACAGTATTGAGGTCAAAAAAGCAATTAGGCAAGGTGAGTGTCTGCTGAGATGGAGTTGTAAAGTTTCAGCCCAAAAATTGGATTTTGCCGTAGCTCAAAAAGGGTGAAAACAGAGTGGAACATTTTTTCATATATGATTGTGAACAGCACAAGTCTCATCTCCCCATCTTCTTGCCCCCTGCTAGGACTTCTGCCTTGGAAGGAAGGCAGGCATGAGAGATTCCCTGACTGGGCATCACCCAGTCTGACCAGGGCAATGTCAAACTCCATGGTGTGCACGGTGGGGTACTCGAAGCAGACACTGGAGCACTGTTCACTGGGCTCTGTGTAGGCCAGGTTGTGTTTGCCAAGGCACATGCGCCAGCGCCGCAGCTCGTCAGCGTAGCTGGGTGGAAGAGCAGCAGATTAGATAAATCAATACATTACAATGCACCTGTGATGGAAAAAACCTATGTTAAATAGTTGTTAAATAGTTCACAGTTTTCTAACAGGAACCGAGGGGGTTTTATGAACGTTGAAAGGGTCTGAGATCTAGAAATGAGATAGGAGAGGGCTGGTTTTTATCACAGGGAGGATGAAGATGGATAAAGTTGTCTCCTGTTTAGACCAATAAACTTCGGTCAGGGGGTCAGGAGTGCTATTGCTGTCTTTTCCTTTGTTTGTGATTGACCAGATGCTGTTTGATGTTTAGCTATATATTGTGGGTGTTGAGAGAAAATGAGGGTCTCTCTCTCACTGAGTTCATTTTGCTCAAGAGAGATCCGTTCTGCAGACCGTAAATAAACTTGTGAACAAGCCTCCTGAACTCTAGTTAACGTTTTGTCAAGAACCAAGTATCTTTTCCACTACACACCGTAAACAGACAACAACGTACAATGGACACAGCCAATGTATGTGCAAGAAGTGCAAGTTGTGTTTAAAAAGGAAACCTGAGATACACGTCAATGCTCAATGTAAGCTGACGGGGTGTAGTAGCATCATTTGTTTACGCTGTGAGTATACTATAGTCGTAAAAACAAATACTTGCATTTGTGCTGTACTAGGGTTGCAAATTCTAGGGAATTTCCTTGATCGATTATTGCCAAAGTTAATGAACGACTAATCGATTAATCGATAACGATACACCAAAAAAAATAAAATAAAAATTTTATGTTTTTTATTTAAAAAAAAAATCGAAACATT
>OMOT01078192.1:0-10942 GCA_900312575.1 Acanthochaenus luetkenii
CGCTTCAACTGTGTTGACTCTCCGTCCCACAGGCGTACAATGTACAGTTACGTTAATTGCGCCGCTCTCATACCGAAGACATTCAAAGTCTTTCAGCCGCTCTCTGAAAACTGTTAACCTTCTTCTCTGCTGGTGAAGATACATCACCATCAACTGTTTCCGCTGCCACAGCGACTAACGTTATATCAGTAACGTTACTAACACACGCCGTAATCATTCGCTTAATCTTGTTAGCTTTCGATAGCGTTAGCTAGCCACGAAAGGGAGTGATTGAAGGCTAATCTCAACCAATCTAGAGTCAGCATTAAAGGTAAGAACCTCAAACTCACATTTCATTGGTTAGGATGGTCACCGTCACAAGGCATACTAGCGAATGTAGAGAGAAAGGGACGTTCAAGTGAAGAAGAAAAAAACAGGGAAAAAATGGTCGCACCAGAACAATTATTTACACTCGCACAGGTGCGACCAATTATATTTCGAGGTCGCACAGACTAAATTTTGGGCACATATGCCACCAAAACGGTCGCAATTTCGAGCCCTGCTACAGCAAAGAAAATATATGCCTTTGTACATGTAAATGTATTATACAATTCTAACAAGGCAGCACCATCGAAATGTCAAGCTTGCAAGGATGCATAGTTACAGTGTTGCACAATAGCTAAGTCCCATTATAGATTGGATTTGTGATCTCATTTATCAACATGACTGAGTTGCGGGAAAGCAATCACTATCAGTAAATCGTTTTACCAGCCGTGTACTTCAACATATTTGAATAGTAAAAGGAAAAGGTGAGATGTTTTCTGTATGACTGAACGGCTGGAGTAGATGGGACTGTAAAGCCTCAACAGCAAGCATTCCACTGGAGATCTGAGTGTCGATTCACCTGATAAAACATATGTAATCTCAATGTTTCAAATAACTAAATGATTTTATTCAGCGCAAACATGGATGCATGTAATGTAAAGCATGACACTAAATGTTTTTCTGGCCTAAAACTTACATTTCCAATAAAACAAAATGGAATTTGTTAATCTGTTAATTAAGAAAGCTGCTTTTGCCTTTGGGCATTGTGCAGTACCACATTATAAAGGGTCTGACCTTCCTGTAAAACCAGTGATATGAGTAATACTTATTTACTACTACTTACGTATGAATGATCAATGGAGAGGCCAGTGCAGCCTCTAACCTAACCTGGATAGATCCATTGCTATTTCATTGATATCATGACCTACTATGGTGACAGTGCTTCTGCCTGTCTCAACCCAGTTCAAGGAGGAAAGTAAAGGTTAAGCGTTTTGGAGTTACCTTTGTAATGACACATTCTACAAATGACAAAGATAATTGACAATGTTTGTGTGCAACAGCTAAATGAGCTCTCAAAGGGCTGCAAGTGAGCCATTTGGTCAATGTTACCAATGTAGAAAGAAAAAGAAGTGAACGTCAATGACTTTAGCCAATAAAAAAATAAACAAATATGACTTTAACAAATGATAATCGTTGTATCACCATCTTTTGAGGATCGCTTTGCAGGCAACAAGGATCCCGAGACAGATGGAAGCTTCCATCTGAGCAAACCCACAAACCAAATGGGCTATCAATCAAAGTCTGTGTGTTTTTATGGGGATAGGCTGTGATGTTCGTGTTAGGAGCTCCGTGTCTGTCATCAGGAAAAAAAGTCACAGGAGCCATCTAAACAACCACAGTCTTTGATAGAGGGAACGTTGGACGACTGGAGAGTGTAAGACCAATCAATTGTATTCTTCAGACCATTAAGTCTCTCGTTCATTGCATTCCTCCTGGCCCTCATATCATGAAAGGACCCATGTTTGGTACATGTACTTCTGCACATATGCAGATATATTTGCTGATTTGCTAGGACTTCACAGAAAGCTCTCATCATTTTACCATGAAAACAACTTTAAAAAAAAGAAAAAGATTGTGAATAGTGCCAGAGCTTAGTGAGCACTTGGTCAGTTCTCAAGCACCCACCAGCTTTTGCAATCTAACATGACAGCAGCTGTGGGGAACTCCGGGTAGTTGTTCAAGTTGTGTGCCTCACTGCCTGCCTGCCAGGAGTTGAGGGTTTGGCAGCGCTCTGCAGTCGACTAATTAAAGTCTAAACAAGTGAACTAATAAATAAACATGGGGACTGCAACTCATGGGCAGCTTTGGCTCTAAATGCTGGACTTAATGCAGTCTTGCTCTTATCCAGTAACAGTACATAGGCAGCAGGCATAAGAGACTGAAAGTGTTTTGTGTGCGTGTGTGCGTGTGAGTGAGTGAGTGAGTGAGTGAGTGAGTGAGAGAGAGAGAGGAGTATGAGAGAAAGAGCATAAACACCCTGACATCCCACCACGCATTGGGAAGATTTACACAACCATATTTATCCCTAGCTGTATACTATCTGAACTCTGAGGTAATAACCCCCTCTCCAAGAAAGCTGTAAACGTACTGCAAGCATATTTTGCTTAGGAAATGCTGGATATTGGATATTTGATAAATCTTTATTTTATCTACTGTATCTATGTAATGCAGGGTTCAAAATTAACTTTTTCACTTGGTAGCACTGGTGCTCACATTTGATTGGTTAGGATGGTCACTGTCACAAGGCATACTAGCGAATGTACAGAGAAAGGGACGTTCAAGTGAAGAAGAAAAAAACTGAAAAGAAACGGTCGCACCAGAACAATTATTGACACTCGCACAGGTGCGACCAATTATATTTTGAGGTCGCACAGACTCAATTTTGGGCGCATATGCGACCAAAACGGTCGCAATTTCGAGCCCTGTAATGTGTTTGGGAGATTCAGGCTTCATGATAATTAACACATTTTAATTAGCAAATAAATAGATACAATAAAAATACAATACAAAGAACATCCAAAGCACCTGAAAATGTTGTTGGCTCAGGGTACCAGAATGCCAAGGAAAACCTGTTACTTAGTATTTGAACGTATATCTGAATCAAACACTTTTTACACGTTAGGTTAGAGACGTTTGCACACCTTGCACATCCTAAAAAGGTGTCGTTATCCCACGTATAGACATAGATTAAACCTAGACATAGAAAAAACATAATTTTAACTTGGAATAAAATGTACCTGCAATGATATGGCATAAAATGTGCATTGCTTTAGCCTTGTCTGGATTTAGCTGGGCTGGCATTGTAGAGAATTATTAGTGCTATGTAAGAACTAAATGAGGTTCAATTTAATATTAATGCTCTTGGTCAATAGTGGCATAGGATGATAAAGCTGGTTATATTCAACCTGGGCCTTATTTTCCTAGTTTTTGCCATCATGACGATTGATTCTGTTTAAAATTCCATCACTTACTTCACTGTAGAGCTTTACGTTCCTCCACTTTGCTGTGAGCCCAATACACAGTCAAGGGCCAAAGCAATCTCTGAAAGTTGACCCAAAAAGCAATGAAAACATATTTTCAACACAATAACACTCACACTTTAATGGGACTTACCTACATCCGATTGTCCTTTTATCCATTGCCTGAAACTAGCATATATTGCAGTCATCTTTTCAGCACAATAACACTCACACTGCAGTTACATGTTTTTAAATAACTGTAATCAAACAATTATCATGACATTTCAGGTATAATAGTGCATTTGATACTTTTTTAAATTTGTGATGCTGGTGGAGAATAACGGAGCTCGCAAAAAATCCCCACATATTCTACTTGTAATTACCATTAGCAAGTTGATGTGAATGGGTTTCCCCAGTCAGCAGTTTGTACAGAACATCTCATATCACATGTACACAACATCAGAGCACTTGTGTGGTCTACTTGCCACCTAGCTCATGCTAGTTAAAACCGCATATATACCGCAATATATGCAAGTTTCAGGTAACGGATAAAAGGAAAATCGGATGTAGGCAGGTCCCATTAAAGTGTGAATGTTATTGTGTTGAAAAGATGAGTTTTCATCACTTTTTGGGTTCAACTGTTGGGAGATTGCTTTGGCCCTTGACTATGTATTAGACAGCAGCGCTTCTGGCAAAGTGGAGAACGTAAAGCTCTACAGTGAAGAAAGGGATTACATTTTGAACAGAATCAATCGTTATTATGGCAAAAACTAGGAAAACAAGGCCCAAGTTGATAATAACCAGAATCATCCTTTAACTAGCCGCTAGGATAGAAAACCAGCACATATACATCATCCAAAAGTAACTAAACCAAACTAAAGTGTAGCTTTTCGAGATCAAGGGTTGTCCCTGACTTAAAGCTGTTTTAGGCAACTTTGGAGAAATTAGCAATAATTTGTAAGTATACAAACAAATAATCCTCGCTCTTTGCTCCCTCCAGTAACTCCTCCCTCCAAACGAGGCTCAGGCATGTGCATGCCTGTCAACTAAGAGTAAAGATGATAAATGCCTTACACAAAATACGGCTCTGCTAGCTCAATCTAGTTGTTCCTAAAACATTCGCCAGCAGAAGTATGCACATTTTCAATCCAACCAAAGATTATATCAGGTGACTTCAGTGATTAGTTTGTCCTCTCTGGTTGAAAGTGTGCTAATTAGTGAAATCACCTGGTGTGTCTGTATCTTCTCTGGACCATCTCTATGAGAGACAAGATATGACAAAAGCTGACGCCTAAAGCCTGTGTTATAATGAGCTCGTTAAATTATATGGAGCCTAATTTCCCAACAAGAGCCACTAACCAGCCACTGCAAAGAAACATGCACAAGTCCATAAACTTTTATTGGTTCCCACCCATTGCATCTCCAGCCATTAATTGTCAGGGTGGGTGGTGTGGTCCATTACAAAGTGCAATCTACCCTTGTTCGAAAATAAATAGATCAATAATAAAACACGTCTGATGACTTGCAATAAAGAGAAGATCATTTAGAGGAGAGGATATTCAATTGCTCGTGGCTATAATTTGAGAATCTAAATGCCATTTCATATCTCATGCACACCACCTATTTTATTGCATTTGATTTCCTCTAGATTTTAGCTTTACTTTAGTTTACTTGCAGCCTTTTCTAAATTAATTTAACCAATTGTGTTTTCGTTGTCATGTAAACAAGTGCATATTTTGTTTGCATTCTCTGAACATACTGTATGGATGGAAGAAAGAGACAGTGTTGAACAAAATCGATATAATTCTATAGGGTCTGCTGCATCTAATGTACACTATTAGATCAATGGCCACAAATACCTTGTTGCACCACGGTTCATTATTTTGATCCTTAAAGACAAAGGCACTCACCCATGAACAAAAAAACATACACGCACAAATGCACACTTCAATCATTAATCTATTTAGAATACAACTGCACCCCACACTAAATTCAATCAGGAAAAATAACTTGCTCTACAGGAGAGATTTCCATTAGAAGCCCTGGAATATTTTTCTATGTTGTTTTAACTAATCATAACTTCTAATCTATCCCAGCAAATTCTACTTAGGTCATGCTCCAAATACAGCTACTAATATGCCTGTTCAAATTGCTGTAGTGAGTCCAATCATTGTAATTTACTAAAATATGGATCTTAATAGCAATGATCTTAATAGCATCCTTCACCTAAGTTTTGTCAAAATCAAGAGTAATTAATCCAGTACCAAAGAAAATTGTGTGACTAATGCTTGGATGGTGAGAGACACACAGTCCCAGTCCAACCACACTGAACAACAGACAACATAAGGAAATGTAGAAGGTTTAAGGTACACTACACTTAAATATATTATTATATTATATTTTAGTTTTGTTATTTCACACTGTGCCACATTGGAGTATTTGTTTCAAGTGTCATATATTTGTCCTTCTTTGCAGCCTGTCATTTGCCTCCACTGGCTTGAATACAGAATCATAGCTGTTTACATTTTACGCCCGGAGCATGGGAATGATTTGTGTGTGCAGTGAATACATCATTCACTTCTGTCTCTGATAGTGATTTATGGCTGTAGGCAGCTTACTGGCCCGCTCCTGACATGCCCTCTGCACACAAACAGTATCTAACACTGATACTGTAGCCTCTAAACTTCTAAACTTAACATGTAAACAAACACAAAGTCTGCCAGGCTCCATGTTAAGCATTAAGACCTCTTCAAAAGATGAATCAAAGTGCCAGCAAAATGTGATTAACAAACCCAGTTGGTGCGACGACATGAGCCTGCTGTCCTGAAAATCAACACAAAACACCTTACCCTACACCCGCCACACCAGTAACACTACAAATAATTAAGGATGCCTTTCTGAGCAATTGTGCAATTTCGTGGTCACATTGTCAGAACAATTTGGCTGATTTGAAGTGATTAAATTAATACATCATGGGTCATTAGCCATTTTCTCCTCTGGCCAGTGGAGAAGGCAATGTTGAAGGTACAAAATGGCCAGTAGAGCGAATGTTAATGCAATTTGATTTCACACACACTATACGATAAGAGACAGAGAGAGAGATGGAGAGAGAGAGAGAAAAATATATTCTCAAATAGTTTGTTTTGCCTTTCCTTTTCCCTTGCTGTTTTGTCAATCAATTGTGTTGTTTCATTTCTCTGTGAGGATTTGGCCATAGCAAATCCAGAGGAGAAGAGGTGTGGAGGGATGAATGTCTCATCATATGAATTGCTATATTTCTTTGCAAAAAGTCACTCAATTGAATGATCACTGATGAATAATGCCAAAGGGAGAGGAACTGAACTGTCAACTCGAATGCACTAAAAGGATCCAAAATACCACAAACCCTCACCATAAATAGGGCAGACAGGAATCCCCCTACCTGCCCATGCTCACTGACTGACACACACACACACACACACACACACACACACACACACACACACACACACACACGCCCAGCACATACACAACTAAAACACAGAAATAAATCAAGCGAAAGCAAACATCCAGAGTGATGACCAGCCCCAGCTCTAGAACCTACGTGTAAGTGGGGCATGTGATGACCACAGGGCGCTGAGCTCTCCTAATTAACCCCCTAATGCCGGGCCTGGTGATGACTCTTGCCTCTTTACAGTATGTGCCCTATCCTACATTGCCTTTGCTGAGTGAGGACATGTCTATGGTGATGGCAGCCATGCCTCTCCCTGGTGAGAGCTCATTATACTCTGATTACCCCTGCCCCGACTGTCCCCCTGGCCACAAGGGCAGACAGACAGCGAGGGAAGGAAGAGAGTACATATATTAGGAGCATTCTAATATCTCTCTCTCAATGTGTTCAAGAAAGGTAAGCCTTTATGACGAGGTTATATATTTCATATGGGGATCTCCTAGCTGCCTTACTCAATGCTAATAATGTAATATTATTTCAGTGTAGAATAACAATGTAATCACACAGTCATTCTCTAGGGCAGATCTTATATCAGAAATGCTGAACAAAATCACTCTTTCCAATTGGTGTTAGTAGAAGCTCTGAGCCTGGTCTTGAAATGAAAGCTTATGCCAGTGCATTTTCCATCTCTGCTATGCTGTTTTGGCTAACTCTGCCTTATCCAATATTTATTGTATCATGAGCAGCACATGAGGTTAAACAGTCTGATGTTCTACTCAGAAAACTACTTGTAGATCTGACATCCCAGGAACATGACTAGTGACCATTTCAGTGCTGCCTTATGATGCAATGAAGATGGAAGAATTATCACTTTGAAGTCAAGGCCTGCACACTTTAATTGACTACTTACAAGCCATGAATGTACTGTATGTCCTGGAGCTCTTTGTTGTTGAGTAGCTAGAGGTAAAGAGTCGTAGGCTCTTCCATTTAACTTGGACTTCTCATTTGATGTCTGAGGCCAATGGGACCTGACAGGTCCTGCTAAGATACAGCTGAGTTGTGCAAGACTGAATGTAATTATTTAGAACTTAAAAAATATGATTATTTCGCTAAACTGCATTGTTTATTTTATTTAGCGATTTCCCCTTGTATGAGAGTAATTTACTATGTACAACGTTATCCTGCAGTTCCAGCTGCAAGCCATCACTTTACATTGAGTTTCAAACATGCAAAACTATGCCAGACTCAATTCTAAGCTTAAAGCCCTTCTAAGACAAAGAGATAGTTAACAACAAAATTTGATTCTTTAGATGTCTTAAAATATAATCTTTGAGCAACATATTTCATTTGGCAGTGAACAGCAAATTAATAGCTGAATAAATATGAATAAATCTCAGTTTAAAAACGGATTAAAGATGGATAAACACAATGCTCTACTGAATATGTTTTTCACCAACACTCATCACCAATTAAAACTGGAATACTGAACTGCTGCTGATCTAAAACATAAGGTGAATTATTATTTTTATTTGCTTTAAGGATGTGTCTCTCTTCAATCCTTGGATTTAAGGTACATACAAATAAAATAACCATCCATTTTTGGCAATTAGGCTTTTGATGTCCCAGCATGAGCATTTGAAGGATAATTAGGGCCTGGTTGGGCTTAGGTCTCAGCTCACATGGGACAGTTAAGTGAATGCGTGAATGTTCAGGCCCACTGAAACTTCTAATTTAGCTCCTCAAGTCTAATGGCACTCTACATCTCCATCTCCAGAGCCTTCCAAGGGGTCCTGCTGGAACAACCATGATGAAAAGCAACGTAATCATTTCGTCAGGTTAGAGTGAAAACCATGACAAATACGGCTTAGTTACAGAGTGACTAAGAACGCATGCCCAACTCCAAGCTTTAGGCTCCCTACTTACAGACTGTTCTCTATTGGGACACACCATCAGATGGGTGGCTGATGCCTTCATCTCTGGTTAGAGCGACTGCCATGGCCAGTAATGATGACCTCCCTCCCCCTCCAGCCTCCAATACACACACACCTCCCCATCTATGTCTGTTGCCCATGGAGCATGCCAACCTAGCAGCTGGCAGGGAGCTGATGGATGGCAGAGAACCAGCAGCTGAGGCGTTGCTGCTCTTCTTCCTTCAACCCCTGCAGTCCCTCTCTGTTATCTCCTTTTTTCCACTCAGTCAGTAGAACATCTCTGCTCTGCATAGCAAATGTGTACAATCTAATCGCATGTAAGTCCATCCAAATGCACAAATGCACAAAAAAAGCTTTAATAGATTTTGTTGCAGCAAAGGGCTTTTCCCAACTGTTGTACCCCCCCATCCCCTTCTTCCGTTAAACAGTCTGCCCCCTCAGCCTTCCCAGTTGGCTTGTGTCCTTCATTTCCTCATTCCTTCCTGTCACTCTGCAGGGCCTCCGTTCCTGCTGATGTCAGTGGTCCTGGCCCAGGCACAGCCCCCTCACAGCTAGATGCAGCTCAGACATCACAGACATCAAATCAGAGTAAAGACTAATCAATAATGCGCAGCGGCAGTCTAATGTTTATCAAAAAAATAGACATTCATCTGTGCAGGAGCTACTGGGTAACATTGCAGAGGCTAATGCATGCACAGTGACAGCTCCTTTTGCCTGGTTGTGGGAATGAGAGAGAAATATATTATTTGAAATGCAGACATGCTTATTCATAATTATGCATTTAGTTGGAGCAGGGAATGCATAATGTGGGCCGCATTCATGAGTATGGCTGTGCTATATGCACAAAATCTTCCATCACGATATTGGTAATTTCATATCCCGATAACAATATATATCACAATATAGTACGTTTTCTGTAAATCTAGAATTTATTTTTATCCATTATTAATGTTGCTAGTATTATTATATTTAACATTGAAATACAGTTTTACATTGTGTTAGACACTCACAAATGGCTAGTTGAAGACGGTGGCCAAAACACTGTAGCCGTGTCCAGTCATTCAGTACCAGTGCACTGATGTCGTTAGTCGCATTTACCCTGGTTACACAGACAAGGCGATCTTCCGGCAATCCCCATGACTGGAGCACTTCCCTTAGACCGTTGGCTATCATCGGTCCTCTGGGAAATAGGACGTCTGTAAACATCAACTGCAGTGTCCAAGTGTATTGTCAAGCTCATGTACGGCTGTGTTGTTCGGCTCGTCCACACATGTTGTTGCAGCATAATATGATACACTGAGAAGCTCCTCTTCTACTTTGGCTCGGCAATCTCCATATAAGCGTGGTAACACAATTAAATGTTTGCGACTGGGCATAACGTAGCTCGGATCGAGGGTTTTGGCCAGTTTTCTGAAGCCCTTCCTCGCAACGGTGTATATCGGTGCATACCGGTGCATACCGGTGCCATGTCTTTATATATGAATGTGATTCATTGATATCATCGTGACGTTTTATCATACGGAGTGTGTCTTGTACTTTGAGTTTTGCTTTTGCTTTCAACATTTGCCTGCCACGATGTTGCTCACATGTTTTGGCTCTCTTTATACACCATCTCATGGTTCTTCTCCAGGTGGTAGAAGAGGTTTGTTGTTTTGGAGTCTGAAGTGGGAAACGGTCTGCAGCATACTTTGCAAAACAAATTTTTCTGGTCAGTGTCAGATTTGTTTAAATCCAAACCAAGACCAAGTGACAGATAGAAGTTCCTCATCTTGTCTTGGCTGGGATGAGGTCTGTTCTGTGTCAGAATCTTGCGGGGAATTTCTTGCCATGTCACGCTCCTCCATGTTTTTGCAGTCCACGTGTAGAGAATGGCGTAAAATACTGCCGTAAAGAAGGTCTGCTGCTTTTTTTGCGACAATAGCGATATAAACAATAAACGGAAATATCAGCGATAGACATTTTTCGATCGTCCCACGATATATATCGTCATATCGTACAGCCCTAGTACAGAGGGTGCAATTTAAGTTTGGATTACATCCATTCATTTAATTCAAAACAACAATGCTTTGATCTTATGTTTAAATAAGGATCACTGTTTAAAAGATTCTGTGGCAGACGGAGGGAGTTTAGGGGGGGGAGGTGGAAAGAGGGACAGGTTCCTCTAGGGGCGCTAGAGCCCAGGGACAGCCCTCCCCTTACTCAGCAAGATGGGAGACAGCTGAGGCAGGTTAAAGGGGAAGGGCAGGGCCAATCAGAGC